>JAODXP020000030.1:1695284-1702784 GCA_027497455.2 Sardinella longiceps
TTGGGGATCGCGGCACAGCACACACTCCGGAGTCAAAGTCATTATAAGATTCAGGGCCAAAGAGCAATTGCTAACGTCAGCGCTAATTAAGGCTGAGGCACGGCCTGGATGCGCGAGCCGGAGGAACCCATGCCAAGAGTCGCGGTCTGGGCCGTCAGGCCGCTCATTGGTCGATAATCTGCCCCTGTAATTGAAATCCCCGGACCACGGGGGAGGAGGTGGAAGGAGGAGCAGGAGTAGCGAGGAAGAGGAAGAGGAGGACGACAAAGATGATCATCCAGCCTCCGATGCTAACTCAGGGCCTAGCAGACGCCGCTAATTGAGCTGGCGCTCCATCTCCTTTAATTAAGCACCGGGGGTTGCCTCTGTGCCAATGCCAGCCCGTTAATTACTTGGGTCTGACCCGAAAAAAAAAAAAAAGCCCTTCCCATGAACAAGCTGTGCTGTCCTGTTTACAGCAATCTGGCCACTAGATCCGGTCACCTCTGCAAGAGACGCTTTATTTATTACTGTTGGAGTTAGAAAACAAGCAAAACAAAACACTGCCTACTTCCAGACTGGGTGTAATGGATCTTTCAGTCTATTTTAAAAAAGTATGTCTTTGCCAGTCCCTGTTCGGTGTTGATCTCCCCCTTGGCTTTCTCTGCACTGCATGGATGGAAGCCATTCTGGCCGAGCTGCTCACTGAGTCACAGCAATGGGAGAAACAGTTGGGAGGATCGCATTGCTTCTCCCGGGAGTGTGGGGCAATGGTAGCTGATAAAGTGCTAGTGCTTCCGTTTAAGGCACTCTGCGTCGGCGAGAAAGAGGCAATGGCACAGAAGAAACGTGCCTGGCCCGAGAGACACGATACTAGACCAGACGAGACGAGGAGGAGGAGGAGGAGGACAAACAGACATTTGTGCGTTTCTCTCCATTTGGTTCCATCTCTCTCTCTCTCTCTCTCTCTCTCTCAGTTTCTTTCTGGTGGTGGTCTCTCGGGGGCAGGGAAGTGGTGGAGGGCTCTGCAGCCCCCTGTGTGTGTGTGTGTGTGTGTGTGTGTGTGTGTGTGTGTGTGTGTGTGTGTGTGTGTGTGTGTACAGCAGAGCTCTCTCAGTGAGCTCCGCTCTCAGCTGCCTCACTGCACGAGTGGGCTGGAGCAGACTGGCAGAGCAGAGGGAAGGAGAGAATGAGGGAAGGACAGAGAAAGAGACGGAGAGAGAGAGAGAGAGAGAGAGAGAGAGAGAGAGAGAGAGAGAGAGAGAGAGAGAGAGAGTCACAGATGGAAACTGATATGGAGTGGATGGAAGGGTCAAAAGTGAGAGGGAGAAAAGAAGAAATGGAGACAGCGTATGATATATGGAGAGAGAGAAATAGAGGAAGAGAGATAGAGAGAGAAATAGAGGAAGAGAGAGAGAGAGAGAGGTAGAGAAAACTAAATGAGAAACTGAAAGAGTGAGTCTCCTTCCTCTGCCAAGCTGTTATCAGTTTTCACTCTATAGTCCTGTCCTAGTGTCACTGATCCCTAACAGCTTTTCTTTCTCCATCCCTCAAACACGCACCGATGCACACACACACACACATACACACACATCCACACACACACACCACACACACACACACACACACACACACACACACACTAAGATACACAGCTGTCAAACGATTCCCTCTTCTCTTCTCTTATCAGATTACCATGCATCTTTCAGTAAATAAACACACTCTACAAACTGGGCCACCCACCCACACACACACACACACACACACACACACACACACACACACACACACACACACACACACACACACACACACACACATACACACACACACAAACCCAGCTCGATATCCAAGCCAGGGATTTACACTATATTTGCTCTTCTTTTTTAAATCAAGAAGTCAAGGCTGGCTGAGCACAGTGTGCGTGTGTGTGTGTGTGCGTGTGTGTGTGCGTGAGGGAATGGAGAGCTGGAGTGTTTGGCGGACGAGGAGGCCAGTGGGTCTTGGTGCCCGCTGATAGATAGGCAGTTACATAAGAGTGAGAGGGAGGGAGACAGGCCTCTGAGGCTCAGCTGGCTCTGGCACAGGATGGCATGAGCTGATGAACTTGCCCATCCATCGCCCAACCGCCTGGCTGGCTGGCTGGCTGACTGGACAGGGGGAGTGAGTTGGGGGGGGTGAGTGGGTGTGTGGTTGGCTCAGATTGAGGAGAAGCCATCGGGTCGATGGACTGAGTGCATGGATGAGGAAGACAGCTCTCTAGGAAACCAGCCTCCCTCTTCCTCCTCTTCCTCTTCCTGCTTGAGGGGTGGCACTGGCAGGGTGCTTGGTTGGGGGGTTGGGAGGGCAGAGGAGCTGGGACGCTATGACTAGCCTCAGGGGGAAGCTTGTTACTGATGGGAGAGATTTACTGGTGAGGTCACTCCCAGTCTGAGCATGTCTGGCTGTCTGTTTTGCAGCAGACAGTTGTAAGCCGGCCTCTGTGTATGGAAGCATGTCTGTGAACGTACTTGTGTTTATGTGTTTAGAATAGCCTAGTAAAAATGGTATCTAAGTTTAACCAAGTACTTGTAAGCTCCAGACACTGTGGACACATTGGACACTTTTCAGCTGATATGGACATTTATGCCTGATGATGTTTAATTTTATAGTCTATGTATGATATTTTATTACACTCTGTGTGTTACACATGTGGCATATAAATAAACCACTACTACTACTACTACTACTACTACTACTACTAGCACAGCTACTACTACTGCTGCTGCAGTGTGAGTCACTCACTGATGAAGTTGGTCTGGCCGGTGTAGATGGTGTACTGCAGCTCGTAGGAGGTGACGCTGAACTCGTCCTCGGAGGTCCAGTGCACAGTGATGGTGTCGTGGGACGCTGTGCACAGCTCGTCTCGTATGGACGGAGGGTTGGGAGCTGTCAATCAACACACACACACATGCAGTCAGTGACAGAGCAAACATCATCAAGATGCCCTGTAAACATCATCAAAAATAAAGCGCTCACCCATATACAATATACAATAGAGTATAGTGTTGTCAAATAGCTGGAGGGCAGTGGAGTTGTGCTGTGCTGGGTGGGCCTGGCTGGAGCACAGGGAGCATCAGAAGGGGATGTTTGGCTTGTCAGCTTGTTATCTAGAGTGCTGATCCTCACGTCCTTCATGCCTGTCTATCTATCTGCTCCACTCAATTTTATTGCTTGTTTTCCTTCTGCTTCTGTCTGTCAATCAAGTTGTCTTCCTTGCTCCCTCCCTCCCCACCACCCTTCTCACACTCCTCTCACGCACCTGTTAAGTAGTCCAAGCCCTCCAGGATCTTTTTCTCCCGAGAGAAGTCCAGGGCGAAGTTGTCAAAGGCCTCGTTCAGATTGACGTCTGGGATGAGGACCTGTGAGGAAGCGGTGGCCATGGCAACCCTGCAGCGAGAGATGGACAGGAGGCAGACATGAAGAAGTGCGGAAGAGAGGAGAAGGAAGAGAGGAGGAGAGGAGGAGGAGGAGGAGAGGTCAGTAAGGGGGCAATGGCAACCTTCCACAGCCTGACACTTCCATGGTCCTGCCCTGGCAGAGGCTGAATGCATGAGCAGCTTTGTTGCCTCTTGGACAAGGGCTAGCATTGTAAAAGCTCGCTCAATAAAAAAAAAGCTAAGAGCAGAAACAACTGCAAGTGTCTCACACACACACTGAGCTGTGCAGGCCAGGAAACAGCATGTGTGAAAGAATGGGGCGGTGAATGCTGGCTTTTGTCTGGACCTGCTGGAGAGGGTGGGGGCCACTGGGAGTCAGAGAGAGAGAGAGAGAGAGAGAGAGGGAGAGAGAGAGAGGGAGAGAGAGAGAGAGAGAGAGAGAGAGAGAGAGAGAGAGAGAGAGAGAGAGAGAGAGAGAGAGAGAGGGAGAGGGGGAGAGGAGGGGCGCCGGGCTGAAGGAGAGAATGTGCCGACTTGCTGAAAGTTTGTTCCACACACCCTGGTTCCTATTATGACCTACTGCCAAGAGTACATGTGATCTGTGTGTGTGTGTGTATGTATGTGTGTGTGTGTGTGTGTGTGTGTGTGTGCGTGTGTGTCTGTGTATGTGTGCATGTGTGTGCATGTGTATTGTATATCCGTCTGCTTGTGTGTGTCTATTTATGTATGTGTGTGTGTGTGACTGTGTGCTTGCGTTTGTGTGTGTGTGTGTGTGTGTGTGTGTGTGTGTGTGTGTGTGTGTGTGTGTGTGTGTGTGTGTGTGTGTGTGTGTGTGTGTGTGTGTGTGTGTGTGTGTGTGTGTGTGTGTGTGTAAGTGCTCACCTCTCGGCCACATTCCTGGCGGTCTGTAGGAAGCGGGCGTGGTCGTTCTCCTTCAGGCTGTTCTCCGCCTGCGTGATGAGCGCACTGGAGCGCTCCAGACACTGACGACAGTTAGCAATCTGCTGGGCCAGCTTTCGCAGCTTCATCACCTGTTCACGTTCACACACACACACACACACACACACACACACACACACACACACACACACACACACACACACACACACACACACACACACACACAAATGCACAGAGATATAAACGGCAGAAATAATGAGCAAACAAGTCTCTGCAGACACACACTCCTAATCAATGCATTAACACCCTACCCATCTAAGACAGGTGTTAAAAAATTTCTCCATCTTTTGAAACAAAATGTTCTTCGGAGGGAGCAGCTGAAACTCACACATCTGGATAAACAACTAATTAACTTGAAAACAATTCAAACCAACACAAACACATTCATTCCTGGACAGGCGAAAAAAACGAAACCCTAAACCCATGCATAAAGTCATCACTGATGGAGCTGCTGTCAAAATGCCCATGTCAGTAAAAACCACTGACTGCAGTGATTGGCTAAAGCAGCAGCATCAGTGGCAGACAGTGTTCCACATAGCCAGTGTCTAGGGGCTTCTGTCTAGACCACATTTGACCTACTCACTGACAGACAGACAGAGACACAAACACTCACAAACAAATAAAGCAACAATAAAATAACTCTGATGCTAATAAACAAAGCCCATGTGAGTCAGAAAAGCAGGCCCACGGCCCGCCCTCCTACCTCCTCACTGTGCCATACCAATGTTCTCACACACACACACACACACACCAGAGTGGGCAAACTCTGGCACGGAAAGAGCGGTGTGTATGGGGTAAACAAAAGGGAAGCGGGGCTGCTGCTCTCTGCTCTGTCCTCTACCTGGCCTGAGGCGAGAGAGAGAGAGAGAGAGAGAGAGAGAGAGAGAGAGAGAGAGAGAGAGAGAGAGAGAGAGAGAGAGAGAGAGAGAGAGAGAGAGAGAGAGAGAGAGAGAGCTGCGTGCGCTGGGGTTGCATGACCTCGCGGTGCAACAGGGGCACCGCCGCCGATGCTGATGCTGTCCCAGGGCAACAAATTAAAGAGCGTTTCACTTCGCTCGCTATCTTATCTGTTTATCCTCAGTCCAATTTCCCACTACAGATGGAGCAAATAAAATAAGCTCATTTCCTTCTTTGTGTGTGTAGATGTGAGTGTGTATGTGTGTGTGTGTGTGTGAGTGTGTGTGAGTGTGTAAGGAGAGGAATGAAAGGCGATTCGAGGGAAAATTCTTGCCTGATGACACTTTGAGAGCTGATATCATGTGTATGTGTGTGTGTTTGAGTGTGTGTGTGTGTGTGTGTTTGTGATATTATGAGCACTTGGAAGAGGGGGCAGAGCAAATCCTCCCTAAGAAGAAAACAAAACAGCAAATCCCTTCAGACTAAGAAATGTAGCAAAACAAAATAACAACAACAACAAAAACAAGGAGACCAGTGACGTGTCTGCAAATGTACAGCGCCCGTCGGAGTCACAAAAGCACTCCACAATCCCCTGTCCATCAAGCGCCCATCTGTTGGATTTGGGAACAGCATAAGCCACGGAAATGCCTCATCTTTTTGGAGTGCGCCGTCAATAACTCTGAGTCATGCATCTGTCAGATCGCGTGGCCAAGCGTTTGGCCCCTCGCGCTAAATCTGCTTGCTTGCTTTCGCGTCGGCTTCCTATCATACGAGCGCCTTGCGGCTGGGAATGGTCACGGACAGCGATCTCAGCACTGTGCGACCAGACCAGACCACCCCGGGGCCGTTTCAGAGGGACAGCAACGCCACCTCACCGACCCCATCATCATCACTGTAGACTGGCCAAAAAACTGACTGCAATGCAAAGCACAGCGCAGCTTGGCAGACAGTTGTGAGGCTCTAAGGCTAAGTCAGTGCTTTCTGGGGAGAGCCATGCTAACAGCAGCAGTAGACAGCCGTGGGCAGGCAGGCAGGCAGGCTGGGATGGCATGAGGGGGAGAGGAGAGGCAGTGGAGGTGACAGGAGACAGACAGCCTGGGCTGGGGCAGGGGGAGAAGGGAGGAGAGAGGAGGAGAGAGAGAGGATGGAGAGAGAGGGAGAGGAGAAAGAGGTGAAGTGAAGAGGGAAAGGAGGAGGGAGGAGAGGAGAAGATACAGAGGGGAAGAGAATGGAAGAGAAGGACAGGAGAGAGAGAGGTGGAGGAGGAGAGGGGCAGAGAGAGAAGAGGGAGAGGGGCAGAGAGAGGAGAAGAGAGAGAGGAGAAGAGGAAGAGGGGAAGAGGGAGAGTTGAAGACAGAGAGGAGAAGAGGAAGAGGGGAAGAGGGAGAGTTGAAGAGAGAGAGAGGGGTTGAGAGAGGAGAAGAGGGAGAGGAGTTGTGCTGGGTGGGTTGTGTCTGGAGCCTGAGTGGCAGCGGTTCCAGAAGTGCCAGCGGCAGCCTGAGCAGCAGCAGCAGCAGTAGCAGCAGATAAAAGACTCAGTGGCCTAGTCTGGCTCTCGCCTGCATGCCTGCCATAGCTGCCTATCTGTCTGGCTGTCTGCTTGACCGACCGGCTGTCTGCACCCATGGCTGTTTGTCTGTCTGATACAGACACACTGGCTGCACTTCCTCCTCCTGACTTGCTCAAAGTTTGTTCCACACACCCTGCCTCCCATTATTACTCGCTGGTGCATGTGATCTGTGTGTATGTTTGTTTGTGTATGTGTCTGTGTGTGTGTACACAGTATATATGTCTAAGTGTGTGTGTGTGTGTGTGTGTGTGTGTGTGTGTCTGTGTGTGTTTGTTTGTTTGTGTGTGTCTGGTTGCTCCTGCAGTATTTGGCTCTGGCATGTTAAGGGGCCTAGAAAGTTGGCCAAGCTTTTGGATGAGAGTGAGTGAACTGAGCCACACTATGGAACTTTTCACCACTATTTCAGATATCCTTTTTATAAAACATTTTGTTCTGGTCCATTTCCAAATGAATTTGGATGGCATGTAGTCCTATGACGAGTGGATAAACACTAGTATAATTCCTACTTGCCATCCAGGATTTGCACTGTGCAGTTCTGGATGGTCGGTAGGAACCTCCTGAAAGTAAAAGAAAAGCTGCAGTATTGCTATCAAACACCAATTACTATCATCGAACTATGCCAGTAGGGTGTTCGAGATGTTTGGAAGCTTTTTTGTGCCTTTTAAATATCTAGCT
>JAODXP020000030.1:1707784-1710284 GCA_027497455.2 Sardinella longiceps
ACAGTGTGTGTGCGCACCTGAATAATTTACAGGTGAGGTTGAGGGGGCGAACCGCAGAGAGGCACAGAGAGAGGCGAGAGGCAGAAGAGAGTTTGCTTCGTTGGATGACACCCTCCACATATGGGAGCAATTAACTTCAGCGTAGCATTCTGACTCGGTAATATACTGTATGAAAAAAAAAATACATAGGAATACGCCCGGGTAGGATTTACCCTTAAGTCCTAATCCCGTGGCCAATTTTGCCAAGGCGAGGCTTAGCGTCAGCATGATTGACTGAACCGCTGGAGTTCTCGGAGACAGAGAGAGAGAGAGAGAGAGAGAGAGAGAGAGAGAGAGAGAGAGAGAGAGAGAGAGAGAGAGAGAGAGAGAGAGCGGTATGGAAGGGAGGCTGTAGACTGGGAAGGAGAAGAGCTGACTGCCTCGCCAAGCACCAGCCAGCTTATCACAATCACACGCACAAAGCCAAGTCGTGTGGGTCACGCACACAAGTGCAGGGTGCGGCAGAGGCAGCGGTTGTGGTTGCGTTCACATTACGCTGTTTTGCCCTTTTTATTTCTCCTGAGCCCCGGCCACTGGCTGGGTCCCGTCTCCTCGGTGCGCTGCGGTGTGGTCTGCCTCTGGCTTGTCTAGCGGCGTTGTTTGCTCACTCACTCCACTCTGTCGGGTTCAGACAAGGACACAAACCTGCTGGCGGTGCAAGCCATTTCCCAGGGTCCCGTCTAATAGGGGTAATAAAATAACAATGACTCGTCACTTGACTCTGCAGCCGGCTGGCGCGTGGCAAGGACGCTTGTTGTGACAGTGTCATTAAACGCTGTTGTCCCAGTTTCAACTCGCTGTGTTTTCCCCACTGGCCCTCAATAGGGATTACACTTACAGCAATAAGGCTACTTTCACATGTGCTTTTTTTTCTTTTTGCCTTAATAATGAGAACGACTTTGATTTAGTCCTTTCATTGTTCTTTGCTCATCAAATTTGAAAATATTCCCAAAGCGTTTATTCTCAACGATAACTCAATTTTGATAAATAGCGTAACATATTCGGAAGGTCGGCTTTACTCGTTACAATGCAATAACAATAAATTATGCCTTGCACCAAGTGTAAATTCAATGAAAGGATCGGAAATTGATGGAACTGGCGCGGGCGGCACCTCGGCTTCATGCACGACTCTCCTCTGCAAATGTGCTCTGACTAGCCACAGGCATCGCTGTCTCCCCGCGCTCTGACAAATCCATAGCAAACGTCTCGGTCATCAATATCTACTATCTCAGGAAGGGCAGATCAGCTCTGAAGCCGTGGATTCACATAGGAAGGCTGTCAGACCGGCTGATGTATGATTCTGTTAGATGTCAGCACAGATAGTCTACCTGCTGCTGGTCTTATTGCAGTGACCTCCAATTGTTTTCTTATTTACCAGCTAGCTCCAATAATCGGAGCAGAATGACAAGGTTGTGTGCAACTCTCTCACTCTGTGTGTGTGTGTGTGTGTGTGTGTGTGTGTGTGTGTGTGTGTGTGTGTGTGTGTGTGTGTGTGTGTGTGTGTGTGTGTATGTGTGTGAAACTGAGTAGTGTGTTGCCGTTTCTGTCTACGTCCTCTCCATACAGATACACTGGTAACTCTTATCTCTTCCTAGTATGATAGATTAAAAAACCCTCCCTGAATAAATGGAAATACTGTATAACCAGGAATAGAGAGAATGCTTAAGACAGAAGGAAAAATAGCCGGAGAGACAAATGAGAGAGAAGAGAGCTGTGACTGCTCCCCTGTAACTCAGGTGGAAGTCATATGTGCTCCCTAATCATGATAAATGCTCTCGTGATTGCAGGCCAGCCCCGGCAAGCTGGTGGTGAACGAGGGGAACAGAGGGAAGGAACAGAGTGAGTGAGAAAGAGAGAGAGACAGACAGAGAGAGAAGGCAAGAAAAAGAGAGAGAAAGAGAAAGAGAGAAACAGAAGGAGATGGGATAAAAGAGCCAGTGGCCTAAGCATTAAAGGACACTGAGCCAAGGGTTGGTGCCTGGCATTGGTTTAAAGGAGAAATCCGGTATAAATACATCCATACACTGTAGCCCTGTTGTTACAGTTTACAGAGTGTTGTCAGTAGTAAAAAGAACAAGAAAATCTGATACGAGTAGTGACCCGGCAGCTATTACACTGAACGTGGCACAGAAACACTTTTAGTTTCACTTTCCTCCATTCAGGATAATGTTTAATCTAAGCCAGAACACATTTCCCTGTTCTTTTTCACACATACAAACAGCACTCTGTGATCTCTAGTTCTATGGCTTGAGTCCCACTGGATTGGACTCCTTTACAGTAAGAGTCAAAGGGCCGGTAACCAGGCGAGCGGGGCCGGTGTCTAGCCGTGGTTAGCACTCACCTCCACCTGCTGGCAAATCTGGATGAGCTTGGCCATCTGGTTCTCCAGCTCACTGTTCCTCTTCACCAGATTGGTCAGATTGTTCTCCAGAGTTTGCTGCACCAGAGAGAGAGAGAGAGA
>JAODXP020000030.1:1715284-1772784 GCA_027497455.2 Sardinella longiceps
CTGGACCTAGCAAATGGGAGTGCTAGCGCTCACGCGCACACACACACACACACACACACTGCACACACACACACACACACACACACTACACACACACACACACACACACACACACACACACACACACACACACACACACACTGCACACACACACACACACACACATACACACACACACACACACACACACACACACACACACACACACACACACACAAACTACACATACATGTTAAAAAACAGCTATTAGAGTGATAAATTAGGCTGGCCTTCTGCACAAAAACAAGGCCTCAATGAGCTTGTTTTGGGGATTAGCCGTGGGCCGGGAGGATAAGAGACACTCTGGGCTCTGGATCCAATAGTAGTGAGCAAAACAGAATCAAGCCTGACAAAATGGGGAAGGGAGCAGAGCTACAGTGCTGAGGAGAGCGGAGCAGCTTGAAGGTTAAAGGGACACGCGTCGGAAGCCCGCGTCCCTCTCCGGAGAAAAGAGCGCAAATCCCTTCTGGCTCATTGGAGTTTTTCATGCAAAACAGCTGAAACGGGAAAAATCTGGCGACTTTAATTGCCGCCACAAAGGGGCCGGGACTGAGAGCGACTGCTCCACCGGCTGTGCCTTGGTAAAAAAAATGAGACTGTACAACACGACGAGGTGTGAGAATAATTTTGCACTCATCCACGGCGAGGATAGCTCAGAGCATCTGCTTTGATAATTGTGAGCGACTGAGGTGTCTTGAAATGGTTTCTGTGCCATCACACCTCCCAGAGTAAGATTAGAGTACTCAACACAATCACTTCAGACGTCATAGCAGCTGTAGTAGCTGGAGTGGGGCCAATTAAACCACACATCTCTTTGAAGATGGAAGAGTAGTAGTCATGTGTTTCCTCTGGCTCAGTACTGTGAGGTGTTTGGGGCTGAGGGCAGTGGAGAACTTTCTAGAAGAACATGTTTGTGGAAAGCGCTGAGTTTGAAGCTGACAGTTCTGACTGACAGGTTACAAGGCCCAGGCCCAATCCACTAGCTTCCTGCTACTGTGCGTGTAGAGAGCATCACACTTCAAAGGCATCACCTCTTCCGCTTGAAATAAAAAAAACATATCTGGTGTGAACCCGTCAGGTCACCAAATGCTGTCGATAAAAAAGCAACAATCTCATACAACATATGCACTGAATAGCATACCAGCAGCTAGCACTAACAGAATATGCTAGAGTAACTAACTTTCACTTTAATTTCCTAATGCCCAATTCACTTAATGTTAGCTGAAAAGTATTGCTCAGTGTATGCTGTATCAGATTTACTGATTCTTTTTCCTACAAATAGCACCGTCTGACCTGGCACAGAAGAGGTATGGATTCATTCACACCTGATTTCCCCTTTAAACTCTTGCTCTCCATTAGCCTATGGCAGGCCACAAACCTTGGCTGCTGACCAGCAGTGACCACTGAAGCCATGCTTGGGGTGGGACATCACGTCTCCGGTCCGGTAACTAGACGGCTCTGAACCCTCACCTTGGAGTGGCTCCTGGCGGACAGGAGCTGTGGTCAGAGACTGCCCAGTCTGGCGCTGTCTGACATGCTTATCTGGACGTGAGGAAATGATTGGGAGGAAATGGGCCTGACTCTCCTACAAATGAGTTATGAGTTAAGTGGCATCAATTCTCCGGACGGGAGAAGATGTCTCTAACCTACTCTAGAGTGCCTCACGTGGACTGTCCAGCAGGCTGCTGTGCATTCGGACTCAGTGCGTGTAACACGATTAGCTCCAAATCCAAATGACATGCCTGTCTGCTCTCTTCCTCTTGTTTTCTCTGAAGAGCTGTGTGTCTATGTGTGTGTGTGTGTGTGTGTGTGTGTGTGTGTGTTTGAGTGTCTGTGGGCATTCTTTACACTAACTGCTTCTGGTGAATCACTGTTGTCTGCGGCAAGCTTAAGGAGTGAGGAGACTATATGTGTTTATTTGTGTGTGTATGTGTGTGTGTGTGTGTGTGTGTGTGTGTTTGGGTGTGCGTGCGTGCTCGAGGAACCACAGTGGTTGTTTCTGGCTCAGGGACACATTCTCAGGGCTGAGAATGCTCCGTGTCCGGTAGTCCAAACACGCGGCTTCACAGGAACGTGAGAAAGCCAAGCGCACAGCACACATCCATCTGCGCCGGTGACATCATCATTGCGGAATGAAAGCCACACACTGCATGGCCCTGTGAGCTCATACTTCCCTAAGCTCTAACCTCCTCTATTAAGCTGTCAAAATACATGGGGAGGATGGATGTACTGCATGCTAGCAGAGCTTCTGCCGCTAGCTTATGTTCTAGCAATCATGCATCAACATGAAACATCCACACAAAACAGACAAAACACTTAGCGCAAAGTTGGTGGTCCCTTAACCCCGATCCGAAAGCAAAACCCTCCACTGGGAACGAAGGCGATTCAGAGGAACGTCTGACAGTTCTAAACATGACAACAGTGTCAATAATACATGGCAGGCATTTAAATGCTTTTCATTGCAGTCGCTCCGCTTCCCCCCGAGTCTCGCTGCGTTTCTCCACAAATCGCAGCCCGAGGGGGAGCAGCCCAGTGCTGGGGTTGCATGTCAGGTGTGGCTCTTCCCGTTACATAAGCCTCTTGGAAAAGAAAGGCAGCTCATCAAATGCCAGGGAGCTGATTGCTTGTGACAAGCCTTTCATACATGTTTGCACATTTCTGGGAGCTTTTAATACAATGCTCATTGGGAATGGAGTGCATGTATGGGGACTGCTGGGGAAACGGCTTTGGGAGATGTAATGGCGAAGCTGCTGCCCCAGTTTACTGAATGTCTTTGATTGAATCATTCATGTGAGAAAGAGATGATTGACATTTTCAAGCAAGGAAAATCTTCACATAAAATAAGAAAGGCAAAACACCCACAGGCAGTGGGTGTATCCAATATGGAGGGGGGTGGGGGGTGAGAGAGAGAGAGAGAGAGAGAGAGAGAGAGAGAGAGAGAGAGAGAGAGAGAGAGAGAGAGAGAGAGAGAGAGAGAGAGATTTAACAGAAAATGAAAAAGCCAACTCCAACTACAAGATGTTCTGCCAAGCCAGGGTGCATTCAAAGCCTCCCATGCTTTTTGCATGAACTAGATGCAAACAGCAAATCCTAAAGCCTTGGCCTTCAATAAGCCTCCCCCTGGCCTGGGCCAAACTGAAGTGGGCTCAGAAAGGCACAGTAGGAATTTCCCTGGCACTTAGCTCATTGTGTAGCAGCAGCAGCAGCAGCAGCAGGGCCCTGGTGGCCATGGCTGAGGGGTGGAGCACATGGCTCCAGCATGTGCCCAAAGCTGCTATAGCAACGCAGCTGATGATGGGCCAGTCACACTGGCATACTACACACTGGCTGAAGGACACACGCACAAACATGAAAAAAACATGCACACTAACACACATACACTCATAGACCCGTGCACACAGACTTGCGCATACACATACACACACGCCCATGCATACACACACACACACACACACACACACACACACACACACACACACACACACTCACTCACCCTCCATTAAGCTCTCTTTCCCTCACTCACCCTCTCTCTTCCACTGTCTTTGTATCTGTGCCGTCCCTCCCACTCTTTATCGACTGTGCCGAGCTCCCAGCTGGGCAGGCGACACTGGCCCTGTGTGAGTGAGTGCTCTGAGTGAGTGCTGCCCCCACCAGGACCTCATGCAGGGGCTAGGACTGGGACTGGGGCTGGGGTTGGCGTTTGGGTGGGGCTGGTGTTGGGGCTGGTAGCTGCTGCCGAGGCGAGGCGGCCTGTGTGGGGCTCTTGAGAGTCTGTGCACGTCTGCTGGGTTACAGTAGCCACAGCAGCAGCAGCAGCGACTTGTGCACTGGGGGGGGAAGGAAATTCAGCCAGACCTCGTTTCTGTGGCCAAAAATGATTTTGCTCAGTTGCTTGTCTTCTGCGCTAGCGGCGTACAGTGTAAACACACTCTCTGGGTGAGGAGAAGAACAAAAGGCTCCAAAGGGAATTATCAGGGCTGCCTTTGTTGAGGGGTGTCACAGCAGAGGGAGGCGCGGCCTAGTTCTGAAGCTGTGGGCGACTGGAGGCGCTTGTTTTTGAGAAGAGCAACGAGGAGGACGGCTCCACACGCAAACAAGCAAGCAAGCCGTCCCCACAGCAGCAAACTCCCAACATCAACGCTGCACTTTCTTTACTTTTAAAGTTGCTTAAGAAAGTCTATTCTGGAACTTTTTTCTAAGGCCTTTGCATGCCCTTTTTATATACCTTCTCTTTGAGAGTGAGCCGTCGAGAATAATCCAAATTGGCGTACTGTAGCGATATGCAATAATTCATGACTAGCTGGAGGCTCAGGCTGTTGACGTATATACCGTATACCCAACTGCAAGGGATATAACGCCCACACTTCAACAGAACCATCCAATAGTGTTGGAGCTCAGTGGTGGACAAAGCCTCACACTACACTCACACTAAACAGCGCCCTTGTCCCTGTACACCTGAGCCAGGCTTGGCTGCTGTGCTGCTCGCATGCAGGGCCCCCGCTGGTCAACAGGCTAACAAAAGCATCTCCATTAGCCCATGAGGCCTCTTCCATTCAGCAGGGAGCGGTGGCAGCCGGACAATGGCGGGGATTAGCACATCTAATCCAGCTGGCAACGAGCTCGTAATGGACACTGGCTCTTTGAGGACTTTGGGAGAGTGTGTGTGTGTGTGTGTGTGTGTGTGTGTGTGTGTGTGTGTATGTGTGTGGGTTAGGGAATGTGGCTGAGCCACTGGGGACTGGCTAACAGGTGACATCCGGTGCTGGGTGAAAAAGGGGAGCATTCATCCACTCACTGTGGCAGAGTAATACACAGTAGCTAATGTAGGTCTGCAGTGTAGACTGTGTGCGGTGTTCAGATGTTGTACCCTTAGCACACGTTAAGGATATGTCAGATTGCAGACAGACGACACTGATGACCGCAGCGGGAATGTGTTAAGTAGCCTTTGGAAAACGTCCATCAACAGCAACGTGCCAGACAGACTGAGAGACAGCCCCGCTAGCTCAAATAGTCTCGGTGTCAGACAGAGTATTAATCCAAATCCACACTGCCTTTGGAAGAGGACAAAAAAACAACAACACCAAAAAAAAAAAAAAACATTTGTGGTTGATATTAGTGCAAGGCAAGCATGAGATGATCAGGGCCTTCATTTGCGACTCAGCAGCTGTAAATGCCAGTCTGCTACCCCTGCGGTTACCCCTGAAGGTGAGGAGTAGGAGCGCCGCTGACGCCCTGACAGGCGCTATGGAATTGCGTTGACAGGGGGAGGCAGCTCTGGCCACCTGTGGCGATAATCTGTGGGAGTAATTACACCCTGCAGAGAACCGGGCTTAGCATTAGCGCCTAGCATTAGCATGGGCAGATAAACAGTGGAGGAGAGAGACTCGGTCCCCGCTCCATCTCATGCATGATCCTACCTCCCTCTCTCTCTTCTGTGGATTGTAGCTACTGTAGGTGACGTCCTTTTTTTAGAAGCCCATTAGGCATTATGGCGGGCTATAAAGCATGCATGAGTTGGCCTTCCTTCGTCCTCAGCTTGAAAAGCAAGGGACATCAGGCAAGTGACAAGCAATGTTCTTCTGCATCTTGTGCCGACTGCTTTCAGAACAGCCCCAACTCTTGGAAGAGGAACTTATTCCAAAAGAAACAAAAGAAGAAGGCAGTCCCTCGTCTGAATTCTAATCAACAGCATGGTCAGACTCTCGGACTGAGGCTTTTTCCTGTTGGATGCTCCGCATATTCACCTTCACCTTGACCCTGACAGTCTTTGTGAGATGAGGAGTGGGCTTGTTGTTGTCGCCGTCTGTGGCACTGGTGTCGGGCATTGTTGAGATAAGAAGACGGGAGAAAAATGCAATGCAATTCTTTTGTAACGACAGCTGTATTGTGAGGGGGTGGTGAAGGGCAGTTTTGAAATTCCTCAGAGAGGAATTTGACGGATTGTAGACGTGCTCACTGTCTCGTGCTCTGTCCCCGAAAGGTCCCAGGGGAAAGACGGAGGCTTCCTGGGGTTTGCTGGCAGTGGGACAAGCGTGCGATTTAAGACGCAAGCAGGATATCAGAGGCTACACAGTCCACTGAGGTCTTCCTCGCAGAAGAGAAACAGGAAGGCCGTACCTCGCGGATTTGTCTGAAATATTCTGACCGATGAAAGACGGAAATACCTCGCTCATCTCGACGGCCGCACAAAGCCGACCTTTGGCTGCTCTGATGATTGAGCTGGCATGATTACACACATGGAGCAGGAGAGCAGGAGAACAAAGCCGATAGCACAGAGATGTAAATATTCTAATTCTTGGAATCTATAAGCGAAGCAAAACCCGGGGTCAGCAAAATAACAAAGTTGATTTTCTGTTTACATGACACACTAATCCACAGCAGCGTAGCCTACTGAGGGGATTGAGAGGGGGATTGGTTATCTGCAACATCTGTTCAATACTTAAAGAATCTCCTGGCCTCATGCTGCAGGCTTTTGCAAAGAGATCAGTTTTTGGCAAGGAGGATGACCGTGAGAGTCATCACTTCCATAACCCCTGGATATTTGACAAAGCTGTTTCATCTGCAAACGAGAGGGGAAACAGGGGCTTCTAATGATGTCGGGAGTTTTTATTGCTGCTCGGCACTGCATCGTATTAATACCGGATCAAATAAAGCTTACGCACAGAAAACTGACAAGCCATGCAAATGACTTAGCGAAAAGAGTAACATATGGAATTTTAATGACTCAGGAAAGTGAGTGGGTAGGAGAGGTGTCATAGACCCCTCCCCACAAGCGCACCCAAAAAAAGCAGGAGTATCCATGAATAAATGACTTGCAAATCCTATTTCTTAGAGCTGCAAGATTGACAAAAATAATCTTTTAAAACCATGGTTGCGACCGCTTTTAATCCCTCTCCTTGGGCAACGCTGATGCTCTGTCTCGTGTTTCCAGCGAAAAAGCAGATATTCCTGCGGCTCTGGTCACGACTGAACCACATAGGCCAAACAAAAAAAGCAGGCCCTATAAAAAGACACACAAGCGCAGGCCCCACAAGTGGAAGAAAGGGCTGTAAACGGAGAGCTGAGAGAAGTGGATATCACCGCATCCCCACCGCTACATTGTACCGCTGATGACTCTCAACCTGAGGCTCTTAAAAGCTTTCCAGTTCCTTTTTGCATAAATTGTGTATGGGGAGTTGCAGGCACAGAACGGCTTAATAACATGGCTCCCCCACTTTGACCCATCCTGGCAAACCTATCACCAACCTCCTGGACAACATGCATCATGCATTACTCACATGTACGTGTGATGGCACGCAATTCTGTGTGTGCGCACGCTCCACCTCACAGAGGCACAACACATACACACACACACACACACACACACACACACACACACACACACACACACACACACACACACACGATCAATCATAAAATCTCAAACACTTGAGGAAAAAAAACAAAAAACCTGTGAAAAGCCCTCATGAGAAGCTATCTGTAGCCCTCAAAACAGAGCACAGCCTAGCGACTATAATCTCACAAAGAGACAGCAACATCCCCTTTTTCAAACCACAACAAGCCTCTGGAGCCATGGCACTGACAACGCCTGTTCCAAAAACCTTGCATTTGAATGGAGCAGATTAAGACTTTAATGCACAGTTACAACCCACTGTCATCCATTATAGTTAAACAATTCCCCTAAAAGGCTTAAGCTGACAGTAAATGCCGTGCCATTTACTGCTGAGTGGTCGCAGGTCAGGACTGAGTGGTGAACCTATATGCTGCAGGCCACGAGGCCCTAAACCTACTCAGGGCTTGTGCTGCTTTTTTAAACACTGAAGGCTGCAGGCTAAGGTGCAGGCTCTGCTATCTCACACGAACACCTTGGGGCTGAGGAATTAGGAGGCCTGGGTCAAGACTGCGGGGATGGAGAGGAGAGGAGAGGAGAGTGTGGCCACAGGCCAGGGAGGGGAGAGAGAGAGAGAGAGAGAGAGAGAGAGAGAGAGAGAGAGAGGGAGAGAGAGAGAGAGAGAGAGAGAGAGAGAGAGAGAGAGAGAGAGAGAGAGAGAGAGAGAGAGAGAGAGAGAGAGAGAGAGAGAGGTCTTAGGAGGAGGAGGTGGTAGAGAGGAGTGAACGTAGGGGAGGGAGGTGGGGGTGCTGTAACAACTCTCAGCCGTGGCCGTTTCATCCTAAAATAGGGGAGCTAATGGCTGCGTTTAGGAGATGACCTTGTCTGGCCCAGAGATGGGCTAGAGTATGTAAATATGGAGCTGGGAGCCTCCGAGTCGGTAGCAGCTGAGCCACCCGGCCCATATCACCAGCACTGGAGGCCCAGATAGATGGCTTCCTTAAGGAGCTTATGGTAAGAGGCACAGGCCAGGAGAATGGGGTAGGACTCTGGCCATCCAGTTGCTGTGGCCAGCAGCTTCCAAAATAGTAAATTAATCCATTCAGATTTGTTTTCTATTTTATAACGCTTTTAATTTTCTGGCTCTGGATATATAATGGGAAATATTCTAGCTCTCTTTTATCCCATACGGTATATAAAAAAATCTGTGGTTACATTTTTTGAAGGTCGCAGTTACTCCTGTTGGCTAGTGAAAGGGAAGATGGGATTTGTAGGCATGGATCAATAGTGGAAATGGGAGGAACACACAGACTCACATACCAAATGTCAGAGAAGACATTAGCTAGACCTGGACCTAGCTTGGCATATTTTGTCATATTTGAGTATGTGTCAGTAAGAATATACAGCACAAATGTAAAGAAGAAGAAGAAAAAAAAAAAACAGACACACATGCGGATGCTGACACTGTGCTTTAAAGATGTCTACTTTTCCATGTAAAATATAAGTAGTGGCCTTGATCCCTCTGAAGGAACAGCTGCATTATCTCTGAGTGTCTGTATGTCTGTCTGCCTAGATAAAGGACAGAAAGAGAAGCCACTTGAAACACTTCTACACAGAGCTTAAGAGGACATTATTAACAAGTATCCCACCTCCTAGCCAATCAAAGCAGTTCTCGTCTATACACAGTAAGCAACGCTGAGGTAGCAGTTCATGGAATCAGGCAGTCTGTGTATGCTTGATATGGACTTGTTTGCATTTGTGCACATTTGAGGAAGCTTTGCTATTTGTGTCTGAGGTGCCACACGACCAGCCACCTTCGCGCCCTAGATTATTTACAAATAAGACGTATGACTGGTAGCATTTCTGTCAAAGACGGAAGAAGATTAAAAGTTTGCTGAACTAAGCCTGGCTGCACATCCCCTTTCCCCAGGTTGTGGATTGGGAGTTCAAAGTCAGTGAAGTTCAAAGCTTCAGTGGGGGAACATTCAAATTAGCTGCTGCAGCAGAGAGAGAGAGAGAGAGAGAGAGAGAGAGAGAGAGAGAGAGAGAGAGAGAGAGAGAGAGAGAGAGAGAGAGAGAGAGAGAGAGACGTCGCCGCAGCAGACATTTTCCGAGAAGCCAAAAACATGCTAAAAAATTACCAGTCTGAAATTTGAGGATAAAACGATCACTGCTTGATTTGGTTATTGGTTTAATGAATAAAACTACATTCACCCAGAGATGGATTATTAATATTTATGAAAATAAGAAACAGCTTCATAATTTCATATTTGAGTGGACTTTATATTGCAGGCTAGAAATAATTTAAATAAAAAGTGAATGTAAAATATGGCTAAACCAAAAATTGCAATAAACAATGTTTTTCAAAACTAATGACTCAACATTTTATTTACATAAAATGATACTATCCCTTAATGAATCACAAATAAATCACAACAGTACTTCGTAAAGTACTGGTTAGAAATGACATAGTCACCAAATCATTTGAAGCATGTATGAGGGCCCAAGGATAGAGCATTTTTGAAATGTACAGTTAATGACATTTCACTTGGTGGAACGCAAAGAACATGGCGATGACAATAGAAAAAGATCTACACTTTTTTTGTTCACATCACAAAAAAATACTCCTTTCCCATCATTGATGATACTGTTAGACAAAGAATGAAAATCCCTTGTAGCTCTTCCATGCAAGGCAAACTGACTGTTGATTAGAATGGATGTATAACTTCTCCATGTCCATAAACCCTTTACCCTCCCATAGGCTATGGTAATCTTTTAAGTCCACTCAGATTCCAGCGGCGCCCTTGATGACGTGTTCACATGTGGTAATGTTTGTGTGCTCTCTCCTCCCTAGGGAAGACCCTGGGACAGAAGACGTGGAACTTTCTCAGGTATTGCTTTTCCTCTCTCCGATACACAATGCCAGCTCATTTAACACAAACGCGCGCCCGCACTCACATCCTCAAAGACCGGGGTTTGGTGTATGTGCGTGTGTGTGTGTATATGTGTGTGTGTGTGTGTATGTGAGAAGAGAGGGGGTAGTTGGGTGAGACGGGGTGGAGGGGCATCAATGATCGGAATTTCCTTCTCTCTGGGATTTTGGGGCCAAACAAAGGAGACTGGAGGATCACAGGGAGATCACATGTGCACCTAATGACTACTCTGTGGCCTTCACAGTGCACACTGCCTGCAGCGCAGTTCACATACTGTATACACATTCCAATTCACTTTTGTATCCTACCTTGATTTCATACACCACAACTGCCCTCCTCCTGACCCACCAAACACATAACAACCCCCATCCCCCATCCCCCCAACCATCCTCCCCGTGAGAACCAACCTGCGCATGTCGTCACTGCCTTAAACCTGCTTCGCCTTTTGTCGTTCAATTTCTAAAAGGGATTGTCCACATAATAGGAATATGATCCCTGTGAAACTATGTGCTCAGATCACTAACCCTGCACTCAATCCACACAAAAAAAGGGAAAAAAAGAAAAACTGAAAAAAGAAAGAAAGAGCCAAGAACAAATCTGAGCGCCTCACTTGCATCGAATATCGCTCTGCCTCTTCTGATGATTGTCTGACGGTGTGGTAATCTCGAGAGCAGCGAGGAGAAAGAGGGCCGCCTGGACGACCTTTCTGCTCGGCGCCGGGTTAGAGAGCAGAATGTAGGAGGGAGGGCAGCTTTAGTCTGCCGAGACAATTAGCTGCAGCTAGCGTAGCGCTGCCTGCCACCCTCTCTGCCTTTTCTTTGGCTCTCTCTCTCTCCCTTTCTCTCTGCCTTTTCCACCTGATTCAGCAGTCGGCTCAGCAGTCAGGGCTTCCATACTGAACAGAGCCACAGAGGCCGGCTTTGGGGGAGTGCGGAGTCATCTACTATTAGAAAAGAGCAGCTGGCCACTAGCCTGTTGGGCTGCAGGAGGGGTGCACACACACACACACGCACACACACACACACACACACACACACACACACACACACACAGACTCACACCCACACATGCATAGACAGTGATTGTGGGGGCTACTGCTGTTAAATATAGCCTAGCTGTTAGCACAATCTTACACAGGATGAAAAAGAAGAAAAAAAACCACAATAGATGTGGGTGAGGAAATGGAGGAGATGTGGTGAGGGATGTATGAAAGGGACGCATCAGGAAAAACGAGGACAGAAATATGCATTTCAACAACTGTGCAAATATAACTTGGTGAAGAAGGAATGAGCGGACAAATCCTGTTTTCTTTTTTCGAAATAGCAAAACCTCCCCCCGCACAACTGGTATGACCAAAGCAGACTGTGAGAATATCTCCCTTTGTACGCTATCAACCAGTGGCATCTCCAGTAGCCTGCTGCTGCCTGCAGTCCCATAGTGTGGAAGATAAGCTTTAGAATTCTGCCCGAGTAGAGGGGCAGTGTAGCACAGGAGGTGTGCAGTCTGTATTGTATGTGTGGAGCAGCAGGCGGAGGACAGAGATGGGAATCAAACGGATCAGGAGAGCAACAGACGGAAGTCGGGGACTCACCTTGAGCTTGTCGAAGCGCTCGCTCAGCGACGACACCTGGTGCTCGCGGTGGCGGCCGACCAGCTTGCAGAGCGAGCAGATGAGCTGGTCGTCCACCACGCAGTACATGTTCACCTTCTCGTTCTCGTGCTCCAGGCAGGTGAGGCCGCGCAGGTGCGTGTCCGGCACCGGCTCCACCAGCCGGTGGCTGGTGAAGGGCTTCTTGTTGGGGTGGGTGGCGCGCAGGCATCGGTCGCAGTAGGACACCTCGCACGTCACGCACGTCTTGATGGCCTCGCGCGGCGGGTCCTGCTCGCAGAACTGGCAGCTGACCAGCGGGCGGAGGTGCTGCTGCAGCTGCTGCTGTTGCTGCTGCTGCTGCACCTGAATCTGCTGCTGCTGCTGCTGCACCTGCTGCTGATGCTGCTGGTGCTGGTGCTCCAGAGACATGGCGAGGGTGGCGGAGGGCCCAGCGGGGCTGGGGACGCTGCTGCTGCTGCTGGTGAGCGCGGGGCTGCCGCGGGCGCTCACGCTGTGGGGAGACAGCCGCGGCGGGCGCCGGCTCTCGTTGGGCGAGTTGGGTCCGCTCACGGAGGCCTTCTGGAAGCGGTCAATGATGTTCTGCAGCGTCACATTGCGCTTGAGGCCCTCCAGGCCGCGGTGATTCAGCGTGATGACGTAGCGGCACGTGGGACACTGAAAGGCGGAGATGGACTCGAGGGGCTTGCTGGTGGAGCAGTGGGAGACTAGGATGCGGTGGGCGCAGTTGAAGCACAGGCTGTGGGCGCAGGGCAGCAGCAAGGGGTCCTCAAACAGCTCCAGGCAGATCGGGCACGTCAGCTCGGACTCCAGTGTTTCCATCTTCAGTTGGGCCGATCTAAAGGCGACATCAAATCCCACAGAAGCTGGTCAGTCACCTAAATGGCAAACAGCGGACCAGGGGTTAGTGCCAAAGCCACACACACACACACACACACACACACACACACACACACACACACACACACACACACACACACACACACACACACACACACACACACACACACACACACACACACACTGCTGTCAGATTGTGGGGCTCATCCCATCGGTGTCATTTAGCCAAAACCAGCATCTGGTCATGCGTCAGCCATCATAATTAGACGACTTAACTTGCAACTAATTGCTTAATCACATCCAATTTTTCTGCCGTGAATTTAGCTTGCCCGCTAAAAGGACATACCAAATTCCACAAATTTGAGCAAGATTAAGCCTCACATCTGACAAAGGGTTAGTTGACAGAAAAAAAAATCACGACACATTGGGCCACACACAGAGTACTGAAGCTGAGCAAGCCCTAAGCAGTTAGCTGCATGCCACTTACCAAGATGAAACTAACCCCTTTCATTTTACTCACTCTAGCAATTGCTCTTGGTAATGCTAGGGTAGTTTACCTCAGCGTCACTACAGCGACCAGTGACATGGAATTGTAGCCTAGTTTTATACATAAACATCCAAATGGGAACAGAGAGAGCAGAATTGAGGCAAGCTGAGCTGATAGCACTGAGTGGAGAACTGACTAAAGTCTCATTCCCTTCCACAGCAAGCACACTGAAGGGCAGATGAACACACAGATAAAGAAAATCATCTTCCCAAATGTTTTCATCTGGGAAGACTAATTGAGCAAACAACTCCATCCATCCCTTTTTCCTTCCCTCCCATCAGTCCCCCACATCCACCCCACCCACTAAAGTCCAAACAGTCGCTTGCTGCTCCAGTTAGTGTCATTTAGAGGAGTCTGTCTGGCAGATTTGTGCACTTCTGCTATGATGGATATGAATGAGGCTGGCGTGGTGAAGCCATAAATCAGCCGTGTCTGCGGCTGGCCCTGCCTGCTCCTAGCCCCGGCCTAATCAGCCCCGCCCAGCCCAGGAACCTGCCAGACAGCCCCATCAGAACCGGGCCTGCAGGCGCTCGCTGGAGAACGACAGGAGGTGAGGGCCTGTGTGAGCTATCACCCATCACTGCTCAACTGTACACTGTGCCAGCACTGTTGAAGTCCAATTTTAAGAGTCCGAGAGAGGGAGAGAGAGAGACAGAGAGAGAGAGAGAGAGAGAGAGAGAGAGAGAGAGAGAGAGAGAGAGAGGGAGAGAGAAAGAGAGAGAGATGGGGTGTGGGGTTGGAAAGGACAGAGAGGAGAAGAAGAAATTGGAAAGAGGAAGTTGGGAGAAACTTAGAATAGGGAATAGAGGGGGACAGAGGGAAGAAGATGAAGGGCTTGCGATTAGAACTGATGACCTTGTTTAAAAGAGCGTCGTTTGTTTCTGTTTGACTACAGTATGTCCGCAGGGATGCATGGAACGCCTGTGCTGCTAGTACCTGCTCCAACCAGACTATTTGTCTGGCCTGCTTTGAGAGAGATTCATGGCTTCTCCTGTGGTACGAATCATTTAGTTGTGCACATTCAGGCTATGATTACCTTTCACTGGCCTCTTGAACTATGCCGCTTCAAATGTTCTAGCTTTCTGCCACAGTTTTTGTGCCTATCGCACCAATGTAAAGAACGGTGATATGAGGGAGATTACACAGAGCAGAACCTCTCTCATTTCTCTTCCCAGACCTTTATCCACACACAAGGACACACAAACCTGCACAAAAACCATTTCTCTGCTTCAAGAACAGTGTGGGCAGTCACACACACCGCCCAAACTGCCAGGCTGCTCCTGAGAGTAAAGTTGATTAACGCTGGATGAGTTTTGGGGGAACAAAATTCATTACTGGCCAGAGGAGAAAATAAATAATGTCCAGGAGGCAATCAGGCAGATATGATTGTGATAAGAGGGCGGCCGCGTCCTTCTTTAACTTTCACCTTGGCGTCGGCGGTGATTTATGAAGCTGCTCCGCGCAACTCTTTATCGCTGGCTAACTCCCTGCTAGCTGCCTCCACTCGCCACTAAAAGCCCAATTAACTTCATCTGATAAGGGCAGGAGAGAGAGAGATAAGGGGGAGGGTGGACTGACCCCATTGCCCTTGGCCTATTAAATGTGAGGTCACCATCAGTGACCCCTGAGGCTTAGGCCTCCTCAATGCCATTAGCCAGGATCTGAGGATGGTGGTGATGGTGGTGGTGGTGTGTGCGTGCGTTTGTGTGTGCGTGTTAGGGGGTCCTTTGTGAATGCTTGACCAAAGGTAAATAGAGAATAGCCTTGATTCATTAGGGCCAATGCCTATGCCATGGCGCACTTGTAATGCCAAGGAGGGAGTGATGTAATAGAATCAGATGAGTGTGTGTGTGTGAGTGTGTGCGTGCACGCGTGCCGTGCGTGTGTAGAAGATGAGAGAGAAGAACAATCATTCTCAGAGCAGAGATGGCTCCAAAGCCCCTCTCCACTTAATCAGATTAAGGTAAAAGGCCCCATATGGCAGACAAACTGTGTCTGCTCGTGTTTACTTCCAGACAGACACGCAAGCACACACAGACAAATACGCTTTCACAACCACACAACACGCACACACACACACACACACACACACACACACACACACACACACACACAAAATGCATACACACACACTGTTTATGGAAGTCAACACTTTGATCCTTTCTTATGTTGATTACTGTGTGACTTGTGCTTTGATGTTGACTTTGTTCAAATCAGATGAGAATGAATTAATGTGATGGCTGACTCACGGCTTTCTGACTGAACACTGCCACCTCTATTCAGCAGCTTAATCGCAGACTTGGGCGCGCTGCTGAACTATCATTTCATGCGCTTTATGGACCAAAATGCCACGGCAAATTCCGCAGGAGACAGGCTGGCACACACACAAAGGGGGCTATTTCAGGCTAATTTAATAGACAAAAAAGGCAAGACGGCTTGTTGTGTCTCCTTGGCTGGTGCGTAACTCTCAGGTCAATGACTAACGATTCCAAGTCTTGTCAGAGGGGATGCAAACACCGGCTGAGGCAAGTGGCATGGAAAAAAAAGAAGGAGAGAAAGAGTGCGTCAAGAGAGAGGGAGAGAGAGACAGAGAACGAAAGAGAGAGACAGAGAGGGAGGGGAAAATGTGTGTTTGGTTTTAGTTGCCTTTGTTTGTGTACGCTGTTTCTTTGTTGCTTTATTTAAAGCGAAAGAAAATCCCCTGAGGATGCTGGGCTCTCTCCACCAGCGCCGGGCCCCAGTCGAGTGTGTGCGTCACCGCTGAGTATGGCATGCCTGGAACAATGACAATTAGCCTTGTCCAAACAATTGGGACAATTTGCCTATAAAAGTGACTGGTTGGACATCTCTTCCTTGAATTATTATGGTAGAATAATGACACAATAATCACGTCGGGGAAGGGGGTGGGGGTGCTAATACCTAATCCATAGTGAAGTCCTGAGACGTGAGGTGTGACCCCTGCATCTAAACCGCCAACATCACGCATGCTTTCAGGGAGGTGGACACAAATCCACTTAGACGGTGTATTTTTAAACTCTGAGCTATCCCCACACCAACACGCATGAATAGTTGATGCTGAAGTAACAGCAATCTTTTGCTTCTTATGGAATCCTCAGGGCAGTCCATGCCAATGAATTCACAGCCTGTCGGAGAAGTGAGCTGTGGGCATCTTGTGCTTTGACACACTTACATGTTTTATCAGCTGACCTCCCCGGCCTACACACACACGACATACACACACTTCCGTCTGCATGTACTATACCTCCTCTCAGATGGCTGGTAAAAGCCTTGGCACCTCTACAGTGGATCTTTAATGGCTTGGGCCATTCCCTGCGTGGCTGTCAGGCAGTGGAAATAGGGCTGGAGCGGAGCGTGGAAATGTCAGGAGAACGAGGTGGCAGGTTGTTAGTGGCAATAGCGGCGGGTGGGCTAGTGGGTCAGACCAGCCGCGACTGAGTCATCCACCTGCGGTCAACGTGCAGCTGGAGGGAAGGGAGGTGAGGCAGGCATTCTATAGGGCTAGGCTGTCGCTGTTTGAATGGACCACCAGGGAGGGGTGGAGATAGGAGGGGAAGGAGCTAGTGGCTGGACTGAGTGGCAGAGATGGCTGTGTGGGCAGGGAGAGAAAGAGCAGGGAGCCGACGGCTTGCATGCTGCAGCTCACTCACGTTTAGCAGAGAGAGCCGGGGCTTAAGCAGGCTTTCCAGTGAAAAGCTGGGCCCGGCGGTGCGGGATGGGTGCCAAACACCCGTGCCTTCACAACCTATCGCTCCGAATTCCGCTCAAACAGCCCTCGGGCTCCCCGTGTAACGCATCCAAGCTGGATGGAGAAGGGCGAGCAGGGAGCCTGGATGTGGATGAGCGGTTAATTATTGCGCACAAAGAGGAGCCGCGGCTGAGAAAGTGGGCCAGTCGGATGGAAGCGCGTCCCACAGAGATGGGGTTTAGGGGAGGGAGGGCGGCATGTGTTTGTGGTGTGAGAATAGCGGTGGCTCAGGAGGATAAATCCGCCTGGACGCGGTGAGTGACAGTGATTCACCGCCTCCGCTACCGCTGCGATGCCCGAGTTCGCCCGCGGGGCATGTTTACCGGCAGGCTTGTCTCGGGAGGGGGGTTGGGGGGGTGGCGGTGGCTGAGCTGGATATGTTCGCAAGCAGGTGTGTTTGTCTGAGGCTGCAGGACAGAGCCACAGTGGGACTAATGGGTTAGCAGATCACCACAGGCTAGCGCTAACTCCGGCAGCCTCCTCTCCATTCCCTGCCTCCTGCTGACCTTGAGCAAATAATCCAGCACGCTGTCTATATTTAAACAGAGATAATCGTCCTGTGCATATGTATTTTGTGGCTCTGTGAGCCATTTTGCCCTTTTCCTTTTCTTTCTCTGGCTCTCTGGGATGGTAAACATATGCCACGTTAAGAAGAAGCACTCAAGCTATCTGGGCCAAGCAAAGCGCTCATTCTTCACATTGATTAGCGCTAACGCAAGACAGATGCGAGGTCATGGCCGAGCCGGGACAGCAATGGGGCTCTTGGTATGCCAGACGCATTCTTCACATATTCAGATTCAGAACAAAAGGTTATGGACACTAATTACAAATTACTAGATTATTCCACTGGAACAGAAATGGATTGCTAATTAAATAAGCATTTTGGAAGCAAATGGCCATGTCAGATGCAGGCCGCGCTGGGTGAGACAACACTAATAGGTTAAAATGGTTGAAACAGCTCGCTGATTTGGCTTCTCTGAGGACTGTGAACACTGTGATAGCGGTTTATATACAGATGTACAGCTGTTGTTGCTGACAGCTTCATGGGTATAGTTTTAAAAGACATAAACTGGTGTGGCTTTCACTGTGTCTAAGAAAGCCATTTCAGACAACTTTCCACCACCACAGGTCTCATGGGAGGATGTCTCTCCCAACAGCTGCCATCAACGCCATCCACAGACTATGTTCCGTCGAGTGGTTGCAAAATGTTTTTTTTATCATTATTATTATTTATATATTTCTGAGAAGGCTTTGGTTTTAAGGAAGAAAGAGCGGGAGATAAAGACAAACAGTGAGAGAGAGAGAGAGAGAGAGAGAGAGACAGAAAGACAAACAGAGAGAGAGAGCGAGAGAGGATAAAAGAGTCAAAGGAACACAGACGTGTAAGAGTAAGTACTCTCGGCTGGTTATCGCAGTTCCAAGGGAAGAGCGCTTTAAACCCACTGCAAATATGATCCCATTTTTCTCAGGCACAGTGAAAAGGTAAACAAGGCAAAGGGAAACAGAAATGGCAAAACTGAGTAATACGGCCTCCCTAAACGAACCCCAGCCCCAGCCCCAGTCCCAAAGTTATGTGTAGCCTCACACAGCACACAGCCCAGATCAGGTAGCAAATTAAAACGGGTCATGGCGATTTTTAGAGTTTTCCACTGCAGGGGCCAAGTGTCCACTCAATGTTGTCAGAGAAAATATTGAAACACATGGGGCCTCGCTGGTGACTGTTCAGCCGTTTCCACTTCCCTTCCTTTGACCGCCGGGCCGCCTGGTTTAATCAAACATGCAATTTCTATTCATAGAATGTAAACAGTGGTGCATCTGGGCCGCTTTCCATTCCGACATTCTCGGCCTTTAACGGGGGTAGCCGAGCACCAGGGCCTGGTTCTGGTTCTCTGTGCCCTTCACCTTCCCCTCTTCTCTCCTGAGAAAATACACTTCACTAACTTGTCTGGCTTCAAGCTGATAGCAAAGGTCAAAGAGCCTGTGACACTTGTTGTGATGAGGGAACCAACATAATGGGAAACTGGTGTGTGTGTGCAGCAGTCCTTGGTTTTTGGAGGGTCTATGAAACTTTGACTGCTTTAAATCATCACCAAGAAAACGCTTGATGCAGCAAGAGACAATCGTGACTCGATCAAGGCCAGCCTCCCGAATGGTTGTGCTGATGAGTACAGAAAGCAAAAAACCAAAGAACAAAAAAGATTCAAAGCAATTAAAAAAAGAAACTGGTCATGTTTGGAAGAGGAAACACCAGATCAAAGACAGGTTTTGGAGGTTCCCCCCTTTAGCTTTTTTTTACTAGAGTGTTTTTGATTTCCTTCTGTTGCTTTCAAATCAGGAACAGCAGCCTAGTCAGCGGGACCAAGGTGTGCTCCTCAAAGGGTTCTGCTTTGGTCTTTTTCCCCACCAATTAAATTATGCACCTACAGTTAACCAGATGTAGGCAAAGCAGAAGCAGTGGTGTGCCGAACACAATAACGTTAATACCCTCAAACGTCTTGTCCTTTCTCTAAGGCTCTTAGCCCGAGCAGTGTCTTATCATGCCTTTGCACAACACGCTGCTGCCGCTGTGCTCTCCCCTCACCCCTCGGCTCCTCCATTATTGATGTGCATTTGCTCTGGTGAGAACAAAAACTCGGATAAAAATGCAGCGCAAAAGCTCATAAGATATTTAGAGCGGCTTAAAGAGGCGACATGCGCCCAAGAAGAAGCGAGGGCTGGTGAGTGTCACCATGAACGCGGGGCTGGGGCCGGGTGGGTGGGTGTCCCCCGATGCGGACAGCTGACCTAGGCAACCGCTCTTCCCCGGGCTGTGTCTGGAGGACGGCTCAAAGAAATGAAAGGCACTACAGTAGCTTCTTGCCAAAACACGAGCCTGGAAAGGCTTCTCAGGCTACAGTGAACATGGACAGAAAACACCTCCTGATCCTTCCAACTCTGATCCGTCCGTGGCCATGACACTTACAGAGTGGAGGGAATATATCAGGTATTAGAAGCAAGCAATGACGTAGAGGAAGGGTTAGCCAAAATACAAATAATACTACAAAGTAGTAAACCCAACCTTCAAAAGTTTTTCTTACATTTTTCTAGTTTATCCAGCCTTTCACCAAATTAGAGATGGATATCTTTCCAATCCATCTATCCGATACTGAAACATCTAATTCCACCACGGAATTCAGCATTGGCATACGCCTTTACATTTTTAGGGAAGAATATATACAAGTACAATGTTGCTTTTCACATTTCTACCTTTTGAAAGTATGAATGAAGGTTTAACTTATTCACGCACATCCATTGTTTGTCGGGTGCTGGATCAAGAGACATCAATGGCAAAAAACAGATATGCACATCGAAAAGCTCTCAGCTTCTTTAATGTGACAAGCTTTCGTGTGCATATCTTTTCGGTTTTTTTTTTACCTTTTGAAAGCAATCACTCTTTTCCAACTAATGCTACTACTTGGCCAAATGAGGAAGATTACAAAAAAAAGGTTTGCAAATGTCTGCTTACATTGTGAGATGTGTGGCAATAACCCTGAAGAATATGGAGTATGTAAATCCCTGATGGTATGCATAGCTGATCAATGCAAGCATAAAAATATGCATAATAGAGGAAATGTTCTAACTTCATGCCAGTTATCCGGGACCAACACAAATTATTTCTCGTCTTGTTTCATTTCCGTGTTTTAGAAAAAAAAAATGTGTTGACAGAAAATATGCAACTAATGCTTACCTTTATGCCAGCATTCCCATAAATATGCTAATTTTGTGCCGACCTTCTGAAAAAGCAGCCTAATCTGCAGTGTAAGTGGCAGGCTGATAGGTTTTTGTACAAATACTCTGTTCGCAAACTGCATTAGCCATGGTCATGCAAATCCGATGGCCAGGGTGAGGCTGCATGCAATCTAACAACTGAGATTTTACACACACACACACACACACACACACACACACACACACACACACACACACACACACACACACACACACACACACACACGCAGGGTGTTTGTGGAATGCATGATATGAATAATATAAATATGAAGTTCCTTGGTGTGCCCTGAACGTCTTACTAGTAAATAGAGTCAACTTGGTCAAACATTCATGGTAAAAGGTTTACAGGTTCATATAACAGGTCTTACTTGGAATGCATTAACGTGACCCACTAATTGGGTAAGCAATCACAACAACTGCTCAAATTTGCTTAAGCAGGCATTTTCAGATCCCCTTATTAACAAGAAACTCATTCCCTGACACAATGGGCGAAAAAAATAGCATGAAAAGTCCATTCATCAAAAACCCCACTACCTGATGTAATCAGGGTTGTTTATGAGTGAGCGTGCTGAAATAAAGAGCTCTAACACGTCCTTAATGTGACCTTCACAGCAGACTCCAGCTTTGACACAAGATTGGACAAGATGAGGATATTCTTCTCCAAGCTGGATCAGAGCCAAGCGCTAAATGACAGTAGATGAGCTGATGGCTGATGAATGCAGATGAAAGCACATCAGCTATCTCCATGGCCACAAACCCTCCTCCTTCTTACTGGAATCCTCTAAGGTGCACTTCTCTTATCAGACACTTTCCATTTTTGTCTTTAGAAGTTGTTAAAAAAGGGTGTGAATTTTTGATGTAATATTTAAATTCACCCAAAGACTTACTGCCTCACTGACAAGTGTACAGTTAGACACTCGTTCATTTGGCCACAGAGAATTAACATCTGGAAGAAAATAACCTGGCCCATAATGTCCTTGCAAGGAATACACCTGACTGTAATGACACCTGGAGGAAGATCACACACAAACAAACAAACACACACACACACACACACACACACACACACACACACACACACACACACACACACACACACACACACACAGCCTATGCATTCACCAGGTACAGAACTGAAATACCCCACTTCAATATCCACTATGGCTGCAGGTAAAAATGCACTTGGCAGCAAGCCCAATGCAAACAAATCAAAAGCAGTTTTGCCGTTCCATAAGGTGATTCTGTCCATCCGAAGCGTGAGAGAGTGAGACTGAAACATTCCCATTGACCCCTGAGACGTGATTCCTGCCCTGGAACAGCAATCCTGAAAGTCAGAGAGGATTCTATTTATATACAGCTGTAATGTTTGGCATTTCCTCTAAAGGAATTGGGGTGGGGGAGTACGCCATTGTTTTCCTTGGCAGCCTCACATTTTTCCGGGTCCTACTCTGTGTATTGAAATGTCAAGCGTGTATTCTTCCACTTAGGGGTCTCCTCCTACGTCTTGTGGAGTGGCCTTTCAGATTTATCAGTTTGTTGTTCAATAAAGTCATATTATCAGTGAAATTGCATTTTCAGAGGTAGTTAATCTGGACTAAGCTGGATATGCCTATTGTGCTGAATATCTGTAACGCGATGGAGAGCTCATCGTATGATGTCATTCTTATCACGTAGGAGCGGAAAACAAACACATTTTTTGTGGCATCTCTCTGCACTTCCAAAATGCCAGTCAATAACACAAACAAACACACAGGCATCAGAGTTGATTCAACTGTCAAAACCAAACCCAAATATTTACCGGCGACCGAAAACTAAAAACATCTACTTCCCCAGGTGTGCGTTTGTGTAGGGCTGTGAAACAAAACTGACAAAGGTCACGCGGTTCACGTTCAGTTGTGAGTGATGCCAGATGGAGAGTCAGGAGACAGAGAGGACGAATGTTGGGGAGGGAGAATTCTCCTGCGCTGACATGTTCTGCATGTGGGGGTTACGCGGTTACAGCGATTCTTTTGCTCGCATTCCTTTCTATTTTCATACAGTGGCGTATGCAGGTTTCGCCGTTGTAAGATCCTGGTGGATTTGGGTGCTGCTGGTGGTGGTGTGGGGGGGGGGGGGGGGCAAATGCAGGGTGAGCACTGATGAGGTAGGGGCTCTGGGTTGGACGCGAGCCTGATTACTTACTCAATGAGGGGCATCTTAAGAATCGCAGTGATGAGATCACTTTCATGCCTCTCGCTAGCCTCATGCATGCAAATGAGCTCCTTTCATTTTGAAGAGCGCTTTAAGGTATAAAAAGAGACGCTCAAAGAAATGGAGACTAAACACTTGAGTGAATGCCATGCTGCTGTCTGAATGCACTGAGTAACTGTCTCTGCTTTTTGAGTGGATGAGAACAAACCTTTCAGATAGCATTTGTGCTCCATAACAAGATGAGCGCCGCATGCAAAGTCATAATGCTGTTGTTAGCATACTCACTTTAATATCGGAGAGACAGGCATCAGTTCACAGACCATGAAATGGCATTTGATGCAAAACCTGCTGGCTCCAAGTTTGGTGCACTTCATGTGCCAAGTCCCACAAAATGCATTAATTAGTTTGTGTGCTTGGATGTGATAATTTGCACCATTATATTTATACAAGCCAAGGCCCAAATTGAACTCACATTTGTGTGAACAGCTAGAGAAGGTGATACTTTCTATCTCATGCGGTGCCAGCCTAATAATTTCATATTCTGCAACTTTATGAATATAATGTTTATATACTTTGTTCCCACCAATCATTTGTCAAAATATTCCTCTATCCTACTGTTTCATTATATCATTCAAATTCCTTTATTTTCTTTTGAATTGATCAAATGAATCCAGCAACTAGCTTTGTCAAACCACACATCCGGTCCTTCAAGCACTCTTCCCTCTGCCCACGGGATCTGTCTGATTTCCTTGGCATAGCTACAGCTTGGATCCCTCTGGTTCCCTCAAAGGTAAATATTCATAAGGTAGCACGGAGGTTAGGCCAACAAGAATGTCTCGAGCTGCGTTACGCTTGTCTAAGCTTAATATCATAAATGTTTAGTTGGCGCTAAACTGTGGAAGTAAATGGTGACATTTACTGATGACTTGCCTCGCACAATACACTTGGGTCTCACCTCATTAAAGTTGGAGTGCTGTCAGAGGCATGGAGACTAATGCTGAAAAGAGTTCTCCTGGCAGCCCAGCCCAGCGCATTCAGTCAGTCTCAAGCACAAACCTAAGTACTCTGGCCTCACTGGGGTTTTGAACAACCATACTCCGAACTGAGTGTGTGTGTGTGTGTGTGTGTGTGTGTGTGTGTGTGTGTGTGTGTGTGTGTTTAAGTATGGGGATGTGTGTGTGTTTGTGTAAGGATGGGGATGTGTGACCATGGAGGTTTACAGTTTTGTTCAAAAAAATCCTTCAACCATCCTCCACCATTCAGTCCTTTCCATTCCACGGAGAGGCGCCTGCTGCTGACAGATTTGTGTCTGACTGTTGAGCTGTTTGTACGTTTGACTGTGTGTTGCACTGAAGGCAGCTTCTCTGTGCGCATGACTGTGTCCTTGTTTTAGAAAGGCCCTTCCATGTTCCACCCCTTCCTCTATTTCCTTTTCACTTTCTCCATTTCTCGCTGCTCCTCCCTAGGGAAATGCCTGAGGTCAGAGGTGTGTGAGTGTGTGTGTGTGTTGTTTTGTGTAGTGTGTGTGAGTGTTGACTTGCGTGGTGTGTGCGAATGAATGTGTGGGTGTATGGGTGTTGACTTCTGTGTGTGGGCGAGAGTGTGTGTGTGTGTGTGTGTGTGTGTGTGTGTGTGTGTGTGAGTATGGGTGTTGTCTTGTGTAATGTGTGTGCGTGAGTGTATGTGTGTGTATGGGTGTTGTCTAGTGTGGTGTATGTGTGCGTCTGCATGTGAACGTATGTGTGCGAGTGTGTGTGTATATGAGAGTGTGTGTGTCTGTACATATGAGTGTGTGTGTGTGTGTGTGTGTGTGTGTGATGAGGGTGGCGATGAGCCCCCGTGCCAGGTGAGATCATGGGAAGCACATGTGGGCCCCGGCAGGAGCGCACAGCAGCTGGTCCTCCAAGCGCCACAGCGGGAGTTGCCTGGGCCTGGGCCTGGGCTGCCGCTGGAAACTCCTGACCCCGTGGCCCCCGGCGGGCCTCCGCCTCTGAAGCAGCAGCGGGCTGCGAGCCCAATTAGTTCCAGAGGTGGAACTGGCCTTGGCCTGCTGGCATCCTGCTGCCTCGGAGCTGCAGCGCGAGCTTCGCTTTAGAGGTCCACAGGCATTCAAAAAACAAAAAACATCAAACTGTTGGCAGATTACATCAAAATAATAAATAAATAACTCGACTTGGATCAGAGAAACGGCGCTTCAAAAAAAAAAAAAATGCACCGAGTTTGTGTTCAGTTAGCTGGACATGTTTAACAAGCAGCATGAGTATAAATGAATGGGTGATTTTTTCCCCCTTTACTATTTTAAGAGTGGCCGTGGAATAACAGAGAGCACCATGGGTAGTCGGGCTTGGAGTTTTGCCGAGTCAAGGTGCCCGGAGGCCACTTCCTGCATGGCTGCTGTGTGCAGGCCAAAGGAGCAGAGTGCAGCTGGAGGTTTTTGGGGGGCTGGTGGATGCACCCCACTACCACCACCACCCCTCTAACCACCCCCCTCCCCAACACCAACATCCACCGTCCACCAACATCCCCTGAAGCCCAGCGGTAGCACCACTCTGGGGGAGAGTGAGAGTGAGAGAGAGAGTGAGAGAGTCAAGTGTGTTGTGTCTGTGTGCAGGATCGCTGTCACTGGCCTCAGTGCTCTGCTCACCCCTTGGCCAAAGGAACATTTCAATGTAAATCAAGGCAAGCAGAAAATCCAATTAAGCCATCTGCTTTACCCCCCGCCCCCACCCCTTCCTTCTCCTCTGGCTTCAAAATTAATAGACAGAGCACAAACAAGCAAGAGATTGAGAGCGAGAGGGCCTACTGAGTGGACGTGACACACGGGGTGTGGGTGGGACTGAGGCAGACATTCGGCAGGGTGGGGAGGAGGGGTTGCGGTTGGAGTGTGAAAATGCTTCTGGAGGAAGTGTTAGAGCACTTGGGATTTGGGGAGAAAAAGCACTGTGACACAGTCCCCCCTGCGAGTTCACTCCCAGATTATGGTGCCCCTAAAACCACCACTGCCTCATCCCCATATTTCATGCATGGCCCAGGCTTCTCCTAAGGCAGCCATTACACTTTGGCAGGCTGAGAGTTCGGCCATCGAGTACAAGCAGTGGAGAGGGACGCCTGCTTGTGCAGTTACAGTACACAGCTAGTATACAGCATCTTATTATTTTTATCTTTGTGTGTGTGTGTGTGTGTGTGTGTGTGTGTGTGTGTGTGTGTGTGTGTGTGACATTGGGATGATTCAGAGGAGTGCCATCGGATATGCCAAGTATGCGCACAGACATGAATAGAACTGTGAAATATCTTGACTGCTGCGGCTGACAGCTGATGCCATAGGTGCAGACTAAGCTGCTGTCACAGTGGCACAGTGACAAGCTGCTGATGGTGAGCCATTGTGACAAAACAAACAAAAAGCACCGGGGTAATATGGGGGCTCCACTTGCCACTCCATCCTGAGCTTCCACCAATGAAATGGACAGTTTGTTGAGAGCTCACGCTCAATCTGTGTCAACTCAAGTTCATTAGATTTACTATGTATATTACTAACTACTACTACTACTACTACTACTACTACATCTTGTGCTGCCTTTCTAATATGGTTTTTAACAGTACCTTTCTGAAGACCTTGAGAGTAGAGTTCTGCATTAGCACAGATACATTCTATCATAGCCGTCATAATGCTAAATATAATGCTAAATGCTGTTTCGCTGTTTAAGGTGCCATTAAACATTCTAAATAACACCTTTTAGCCGAAGCTGATACTGAATGGCTCAATAGGCCTAACAAGAGAATGGGACTGTGAAGCATCCAATTAAGACTGACTGATTGCAGTCCAGGGGATGGAATCTTCAAATGTGAACGTTGAGATTTATGTAAACTTTGAAGGTTGTGCTTGGTGTAGCTCAGTGGCCAAATCAATAGTTTGTTACAGCTCAGGGACAAAAGGAGGAGCTTTCATTCTTACCTATTTGAACAATAATATTAGAAAAGTTATGGGCTGATAAGTGAAAAGAAACATCTCAATACTGATGCTCTGAACTATCAAATCATTATCATGAATTCTATTCATACACATATTGTGAAAATACAGTATCATTATAGTAATTTAAATGGACAATACAATCCTCCTCGACATCCTAATTATAGAGAAGAACAGCCATCTGCATTTTTTGCATCTGAATAGCGTGACACAACAATGTAAAGGAATTATACCACTGTACTGTGTGTACCAGTGTTCCTATCCAACACACCAGCGTGACTAATGGGTTCATGGATTATGCTATAAACTGTATTTGGCCATTCTTTGACCTTGACTGAAAAAAATTGCAAATAATTCTCCCAGGAACTGCTTCTTTTGTCATTATGGGATATCTTTCTGGGGAACGCTTAGGCCTGATGCATGGTACCCTACACCATAGTCTCTGAGGGACTATTCACTGTGATGATACAACCCATCACACAAAAAGCAGTTTACACTCTTAGCACAGAAAAACACCTGACTAATCCTCACCCAAGATGGGATTCGTCTCAACATTTAACAGTGTAGCCTTGACCTCAATAAATAAATGAATGAATCAATCAAAGCAGAGTAGAACCAACAGAATTCTAATAAATTCTAGTGTATTGCTAAGTTAAGCACAGGTAACTGAAATGGATCTCAGGACTCTCAAAATACAGGAAATCATGTATGTCCCATTGACAGGCCCATTTCTTATTCTACAGGCTCAGTGCTATTGACTGACTGAAAATACCATTAAATAAGATCATTTCTGTCATCCCTGAATTATACAGCACAATGACCTTTACAATAATAGCCTACTATATTATAATACTATAATAGTCACAGTTGAGCAATTCAGTGGCCCGTAGAAGAGCGGTATCTACAAGTAAGATTATTCATACAGTAGGCTATAGATACTACCAGATACTGACTTAATGACACAGAGGGCATACATAGCCTATGGTTAAACACTGGTGATTCAGAAATTCTACTTGCTAACATTGCTGTTTCATAAAATAACTTTAGGCTCCAGTTCCTTTCATGTAGATTTCCCTCCTGTTTCATCATGGCTGTCACACCAGAGTAGCCATCATCAACTGTAAAGGGTTAAAAAGGGGATGGACTGTGACAGTAAGGGCAAATAGGGATCCTCTGCACTAAACTAGGCAACTTGGCTTGCCAAATTTATTTCAAAATTTTGGAACAGTTCAGACAGACATCTCAGGATCTTGAATAAACTTAAATAGACACAAACCTAAATTACCACATTGTACTCTGAATCCGCACATCCAGTCTATATTCAGGAAGTGATGGTAAAAGTGACCTGAATAACCTGCATTATATGACAGATTAACTAATGGCATAAATATCTGCTTTCTAATGCTGAGCCACTGTGGTTCGACGGAAATAATAAACAACAGAGATCAAAGCCCAAAACTTTTTTTCCCCCACATTTCTCTACAGAACAGCATTTCTCTACAGGAATTTAGGATTTCAAGCATAATGGAAGAGAGCTTGGCTATAAATGAATTAGGATTATGACAACACTGGGAATATGAATGATAAAATAAAAACCTTTGGAGACTAGTAACTTGCCGAGGCAAACGACTAGTCTGACTTGAAAATGTGACTGCAAATAGGTAGAATATTAGGCTTGGCTACCAACGATTTCACCCAATCTCAAACACAAAACAGAAGCACATTCCATTGTCACGGGGCGACAGAGTACTTTACAGCCATTACAGCTTACATATGGACAATGCGTTTTTTGGGTTTTGTTTTAAATAAATGAGTTAATGTGTCACGTCAGCCTTATGGCTTCGCTCGAGGTTACAATACCACTGTAAAATGCCTACTACAACCCATTGCTCAGAGGCTGGAACTACAGTTCAACATGAAACACCAAATCTGCCATAGCACCACTACCTAACAAGAACGCATCTAGCTTCGTTTCACCTGGGTTCTGTCAGGGCTGACATAGGCTATTCGTTGACAAACGCTAAGGCATTTATTAAAAAGTTGGTAGGACCATAATGAGTGTAGTGTCAGTATATAGACTACTGTTTAAGATTTAATGTTATGTTAATGTTACATTTTCGTTTCCTATGGTTCTCTCATAGGCTACTTATCACAGCGAAAGATATTTAATTGACCTGACATATTCCACCACTAAGCAGTTACGTGGTTTAAATTTGACACAGTTCACTAATACTTCACCAAAACACCCACGGTCACATACGCGGACACTCACGCACAACACAGCCTGTAATGGGAACGGGTGGGATTACCTACCAGCTTTAAATGTCGAACATTCTTTTTCTCTGTCATCTTGGAAAACAAAGCCAAAACGAAGTAGGGAAATGGCGAGATAACACCGTAATAACCGGAGAGTTGTGTGTCGGAGCTTTTCTCACAGCAGTAGCCTACCCTCCGCAGCGCTCCGTACAAGCCCAGGCTTTAATATGCAACTTCACAGAAATGAGGGAGAGAGAGGAGAGCCAGACAATCACAGGAAACCGGCTCCTCCTACCCATACCATGCGAAAAAGCTAACCCGACAACATACATGCACAGCTTGCCCCAGAGCAGGGACATGGGGAAAGCTATAACAAACTATAACCTCGTTTAAATGTCAAGTTCAGAGAGTGAGCTTGAGCGCAACCTTTTCCCCGCGGGTTAGAGCCATTTTAAATAAAAATGCGATGAAGCAACGGGTACCGTGGTTCTCTCCACAATGACCCATTTGTTGTCACACAGGATTTTAGTGTCTGGAGATATCCTTACAAATAAAAAAAAATTAAATATACCCAGTGAGCAAATAACAATTAGCCTAGGGCCAATGAATACACGCACGCACGCTGTACAAACGTATGAGCGCGCGCGCATCCTAACACACACACGCACACACACACACACACACACACAGTTCACACTTCACAGTTATGATGCTGAACGTGTGAAGGTCACCCTGGTCCTACAGGCTACAGAGAAACATCGCAATGACCTGAGTTGACTTAGGACAGGAATGTATCACACAGTCGCGCTCAAACGCATACCAGTCTCACATGGTCATTCACAACATAAGCCTGTCTTAACATTCTTATTAAAAGGTCCTTGACACATGCTACTAGCAGAAGTACTCCTTAAGTTTCTACTTCGTTAAAATCTTACAATGGCATAGGCTTGTCAGTAGATAAGACCTGAGGAACCCGTTTTCTGTGTGCTATAGAAGAGCTACGACCTTAACAGTGGCTGTAAAAAGTTTTGATAACAATACCCTCAATCTGAAAGTTGTCACTACACCATTTTGTTGACAAGCTATTTTTTGAAAAGTAATGATCACATTGATAACCTCTGTATAACAACACTGGTACACACATGCATATGTTTCATGATATGTCTATTAAACAAAATGCTGAAAAAATCATGACATAATCTCAGCACATTATTTTTGCTTTCTGCCAGATGGTGATAAACAGTGAAGATTGAAATGGAACAACCATTTGCCATTGATCCTGAAATTGGACTTAGGCCATAGTCATTATGCATTGCGTAATCCTGAGCTTTGCTGCAGGTGGATCATCAGTGTCTGGATAACTGTCTTCCCTGACACCTGACAATGGCTGTGTCCCTGGCTGACAACATGTTGCTAGAGCCCACACCCCAACCAAAAATAAAAAAAAGACTCTAGAGGGACATGTCACGGCCTTCTGGTGTAGAACACAGAGACTAGCAGAATGAAAACATGTTTATTTCATTCTAGTGCAGCAGACTCTTGTCAAAGTTCATAACACATTCATTGAGAGCTGTTTTGTGAGCTTTTCAATTAGCTACTGTCGTTCAATAAAAAACACACAAAGCCTCTATGTTCTTCAAGTGGAACCAATCCTTTTTTTGTCCGTCTATGCCCATTCGCTTTCGAAGGACACACACTGTTCCCCGGAGTTATCATCAGATGAGGAATCCATTCCATTTCACACCAAGAATGGGATCTCTGTCCTGCACGAAACAGGATGAACACAAGGCATTCACAGCCCAACTGACAGAAACGCTTGCTGATTAATGCTAGGAGAGACAAAGGCGCCCTGACAGAATGAGGGTACAATGCACATTGACAGGGAACACGGTGGACCATGGGAGAGATCCCCATTCTTCCTCTTCATTTCTTCTTTCTCTCTCTCTCTCTCTCTCTCTCTCTCTCTCTCAATCCTTCTCTCTCTCGCTCTCTCTCTTTATCAGCAGCAATAGAATGTCTTACATGAGAGCGGCTGCTTACATAACAGATCATCATCCACACATCAGAGAGAGGATGCAGGGGAAATGCATCTGCCTCTCATCCAGTCCGCTGAGGGCTTCAGACAGACTGCATACTGTATGACAAGAGCAGGAGAAGGGAGGAGGAGAGGAGGAGAGGAGAGGAATGAAAAATAAAAGGAGAAACTCCCGTCATGCGCTCTTGTCACGCTGCACAACAACATGAAAGCGCGATCACATCGACACCGCTTCAGAGGAACAGAGTGAAGAGGCGAATAAATGATACGACTGGCCATTAAGATGAGAGGCAAAAAAGGGGGGGGGTCAATCTTTTGTTTTGAAAAAATGCCAAAGAAAACAGAGGCGTCTGTCTTTGTGTGCGCAGCATTTAATCACAATGAGCCCCAGCCCATGAGAGAGGCGGAGAGACAGATGGAGCCTGGGAGCTTTATTGCTGTGTTTGTAAACCTCCCGTTCACTTTCATCTCAAGGTCAGGACTAAACCACATCACAAGCATGGAAAGCTCTCGTTCAAGAGCTCCCACGTTCACCCCTCAACCCCCCACCCTTCACCCCCACCCACCCAATCGCCCCATAACTGCTGCAATCCACAACAAATGACCCTCAACTCTTGGGGTTTTCCACGCCTTTTTCCCCCTCCCCACCAGATGTTAGTGACAGATTCCTCAGATGTTTTGGCTGGTGAATTCAAGACGATCCAGCAGCTAAGTCTGTGATACTATAGACGGAAGTAACATATTCGACACTGATACTTCCAACAGCTGAGCACTCTGCATGTGTTTGTCGAGCAAGACAGCCAGGCATTCTTTTTCTCACTTTCCAGTGGTTGTGGGGATCTTAGCTCTAGCGTCTAAACACCCTGCTGTTCTCTTGTCAAAGGTGGGTATTTCTGTAACAGCACTGTGCTGAGAACAATCTCGCCTCAGCGGGCTGCGTCAGCTTTCTTCTCAAACATCTCTCTCTCACTCTCTCTGTTTCTTTCCCTTCCTTCCTCCTTCTCTTTCTTTAACTAAAACAAACATTAACAACACATTGTTGCACTGGGCAGTGTAGTATTCTATACTTTGTTCCTTCCGCTGGCTCTGGCTCCACACACACACACACACACACACACACAAACATCAAACAGCACATTCCAAATTCGATATGGAGTAGATTTTGTCTTCTCTTTACACTTAGTCATCCTCTCATGCCTGTTTCTTTGTGGAGTGCATTTTTGAAGGGCCATGCTGTGATGCAATCTTTGCTGGGCTCATGTACAGAATAACTAACGCTGGTCGCACTGATCTTCTACAGACTCTAGCTAGCCGCTATTCCATGGCTACTGACTTTTCTCACATTCAGAAAATATTCTTGTCTAAAAAATTTAAATACTCATACTCATACAAATGTAAATTGCCATACTCATTTGTTTTAGGCAAATGAACACGTGTGAGACTCAGAGGACAGGAAAATGACTGAATGAGACATCAAAGCCAACTCGACAATCTGACATAAATCAGAGTTTTAAATCCATTCTGGTGAAAAGAGGAACTCGTAATGAATTTCCTCTCTGTGATTAAAAAGCATGTAATGTCTGTGCTAAAAAATAATGCATTCCTAAAAGCCAATTTATCCACTGGAATGAAGTCTCGTAATATTAAATGGGGGTAATTTTAGAAAGTAAGTGATTCAGGACTTGGAGTGTCTTGTAAAAATAATCATGATGATAATGTCATCTATGGGAAGACTGGCAAAACAATAAGAGGACAATACAGTGCTGACATTCTACAAACAGATTTTGGATACCACATTGTTTTTCAAGGACAGATTCAGCTAATTCACATATTCTAATTTCCTGACAAATGTCAAAATACACAAAAAACCAACAATGAAATTGTAATATTAAGTGAATCAATAATCAAACAGTCTACTGAGGAAACAAAAAAACTCTGCTGGTGCCTGAAACAGTGGTAGCTCTCTCTCTCTCTCTCTCTCTCTCTCTCTCTCTCTCTCTCTCTCTCTCTCTCTCTCTCTCTCTCTCTCTCTCTCTCTCCCTTTCTCTCTCTGTCGCAGTGCAATGTTCTGCATGAGTGCATTGCTCCTCGTGTGGGCCAGAGCAAAGTGCCGGTCGTTAGCTGTCAAAATGGATACGATCACCAACGTTTTTAATGGTGCAACAAGTTCCGCTAAGGGCGATTCCGGCGGACGCCTGTTCAAGAGTAGATGATTGCACTAGGCAGAGGTTTGTTGTTACATGGGCTGAATGGACTGTTTGGGCTGATGACACAGGACTGAGTCAACCCTGGGGCCTGTCGAAACAATTAGGCCTCGGTAGTGTAAACCTCAGTGGCCTGTGATTGGGCTGCTACGTCCTTTTAACGCACGCACACACAAGGTAAAGTCGGCGGCCTTGGATGTTTTGGGTGTCGGCTAAGTGGGAAGAAATGCAGTTTAAATTATTATCCTCTAATAGCTCTCCTGACACAGACGCGCGGCAGTTATTTTTGAAGTCCAGCCTCCCTCTATGATTAAGATCCTGCTCACTCACTGTGAACATGCTCACTGCTTGTTTTACTGGAGTGACAAATCTGAGGTAACGACCAGCTGTCACAGTTTAAAATAATATAGACGCTTTCTTTGGTCTGGCTGTTTGTAACAGATTGACCTCTACTCTCTACACCGCGCGGCCGGCATCCTATTCTCTGGCTGAATCGGAATAGAAACATTGATTATTAAAGCCTCGTGTGTGGCGCTCAGTCACCAGACGTCGCTAGAAAGCACTGAAAATAATGAGAGGTCTGTCTATGGGGATTAAGCAGATGTCAGTCCACCTTATCTACTTAAAATGGATCTAGCCAGGCCTCATCAAAGCACTCCCAAATCCATTTAAACACCTGCCAGCTTCATGCATGTCAAAGGAGTGCTCTTGTCGGCAAACAAAAATGCTCAATCCGCCTTTTAAGTCGGCATCAAAGTCAAACGGGAAAGACACAGATTGGAATAAGTCTATCTGTCGTCACAGAAAGGGGAAAAGAGTGATGTGGCATATCTAGCCGAAGCCTTGGCCATCCCTGATGACCTATCTATGTATGTGAACATAATGTAAGTCAGTGCTTAGTATGCGCAGGCATGCTGCAGTGGGAAGCATAGCTTTGAGAGTAAAGTGTACACACGAGGGACGCATGCTTAAACAGTTAAAATAAGGCCACTGCACTGGTGGTTAATGGTGAACTGGCCACGTGCCTCTGACCGCTTACGGGTCTCTGACCGGGGGTGGTGGAGGTGGGGGTGGGGGTGGTGGGGGGGTTGTTGAGTGTGTTAGAGCTGGTTCTGTTCGATATGCATCAGAATGTGTAAACACGTTCCAGACTAATCTCATTACCTTTGCTTCTCTCAGTTCGGCGGAGGGGGAGATAACAGATAAAACCAGCACCAACTCGACGAGAACCAGAGAATGTGCAGGCTAACATAACACACGCTTACACGCACAGTCACAACATGCACACACAGACACGCACACACACACAGACAAACACACACACACATACACAAAACCCCACACACATTCTAAAATAAGGACTCTTATCCATTCCATCTCTTTCCTAAGCTTTGTTTGTTGCAATTTTTATCAGCCCACTCTTCCAGTGGGGCTACATGTACAAACATACTGTATCCATTCGTCTACTCTGCAAGCACTGGAAACAAAAGAACAGGAGAGTGCCATAGCCCTGGCCGTACGTCTTCCTGACGATAACCTACATTGTCAATCTGTCTGTGTGTTTTACAGCTGGAAGATCCGCTGTGCCTTTTATAGACGTACTGTACACCCAACCTATTACATCGAGCCAGGCTCTCGGAATTGAACAATTTCCCCCGGGGATGAACATGCGTCTATGCATCTGTGCATGTTGATCAATACGCTGGGATCCGCTCTGAAAATTCTCAGCTCTGCTGGGGTGGTCTGCCAAGTCAGCCAAGATCAGGGAAATGACTTCAGTGACTGAAAATTTAATTTACTACAATTAGCCCGAGAGAGAGACAAGGATACATGCAATCCATTTTTCATTTATGCCTCCTCTATGAGCTGATTATTTATTTATAAACCACGTACGCTAGTTTTCAATTTTATAATCCTCATTCAAAAGAGCTCATTCATTTAGAGCATGTGCATGTAGCTCATGACTTCTTTAGCAGATGTAATTCAGGGCCCAGCTCTCTCCTGGCATAAATGATAGCAAACAGGAGAGTCGGGCAACGGCGGCACGATCTGGGAATACAAATGAAACAACCGTGGATTTCTCCCACAACTCGGCTAAATTGAGCAGGAAAATGCAGTGCTTTACCAGCTAACTGTACATGAAATGACTGGAGGGTATTTGGTTCTTGTGAAGACAACAACAGAAGCTGAGCAATGGACAAGGTGTCCTATAAAAGAGAAATGACTCAGACATGAGCAAACACACACACACACACACACACACACACACACACACACACACACACACACTGTACACACACACACACACTGTACTCACATACGGACTAAAAGGGAGAGTGCAAACACAAATTTTCTCTGCAGCTATCAAAATCAGATTAAACAAGCAAAGGGGGGTAGCTGGGATTAACCATTTACCACAATGCACGGAGCGACTGCACAATCAGAACACAAGTGCCTTCGGTGGTACAGCTCCAGAGCCGAGGGAGGGAGGGTGGGTGGGTGGCTGAGAGGCACCACGTGATTCTTGTCAAAGGGCCATTTTGGCTCCGCTTACGACGACTTCCAGTGCCTGGCAGTGCAAGCTTCACACATTCACACCTTGCCACGGCGTCACACATACATTACACACACTTTAATTACATCTTTAAAGGTGTCATGAACACAAAGCTTAAAACGCCCTGAGATGAGGCGGCGTGCGGCGAACGTGATCGATGGGGAGGTGGCACGCTGTGGCGTTTAGCAGCTTTATCTCCACACAGATGCACTGCCCATTAGACCTGATAGTCTGTGAGGCGGTGCAGTCAGCCTGATCAGAATGGCTATTGATTTTGAGCAAATTAGAATGTTCTCTGGCTAATGTGTCTCTCTGAAGTGTATCATGTGTTTATCACACTCAGGGAGACCTCTGTGTCTATACGACAATACAAAATACATCATCAAATCTGTCCCATTCAAAAACATTTGCAGTATCATTCCCATACCAGAAAAGGTAGATTCAACCCCCAGTTTAGAAGTAAATTGACTAAAAAACAAAATCCACACGGCCTTGTGTAAATGCGAGAAAGGAAAAAAGATATTTTAATGCTATATTGAGGCAGTACGAATTCAGCTGAAAAATGGGGCCATCCTGTCTGAACATCCACAGCACATATGGTCACCTTGGCTCACCCGACCTTTGACCTGGAGGTAGACCTCGCCAAAAAGGCTTAAAAAATCATTCCATTTGGTTTGCATGAAAGCATGCATTTTAATGGATACAAACCTGCTCTTTGCTATTTAACCTCACTTGTGCTTGGATTAAATGGCATCAGGAAAAGTTTTAGAAAAAAACAACAACTATCCACTTTGAGTGAGATTATGATTTTTAAGCAGGGACAATCATCTATTTTTGTTATTTGAGCCATGAGATGTCTTGGTGAGGGGGGTTTTCAGTGCTCTGTTCTACACAACCCAAATGAAATGGGAGATCTGGATGGATGCCAAGGAGAGCAGAAGGCTCAAGCCTTTACAGTCAAAGTGCAATCTTGTTTTGACTGACTGCCGCTTGCCAGCTTGTCTGATGAAGCCACCAAATAGGGGATAAAAAGTGAGCATGCTGTCAGTCGTCGGACTGCTAGGGTTGCCATTACCATAATCTTGCTTGATCGAGTCATTAGTCTTGTGGCAACTTGACCAAAAAGCCTGTGTGAAGCCCAGAAAAGTCCGGGAATGGCTTGTGCAAACACACAGCCTACACTGAGAGCCACCTCTATGTTCCCGAGGCTACCACTTGAGAATGATTTAGAGCACTTCTGAGTCAACACTTTGGAGAAGTGGATTCAAACGTAACACGACAGGAAAAACGAGTCCGGCTACGTTGTGAGTCAAAAGCGTCACATTCAACGGAAGCTGACCAGTCAGGGGCAGAGCAACACAAAAACAAAGCAAAACAAAACAAAACCAAACGTGACAGCCCAGCTAGAGAATGTGTTGCTCCATCAGCAGAGATAATAACAGGAGAGGAACTAGCAAAGAATTCAGCTCATTTTCATGCAGCTGCATATCCCTGAAAGAGCCAACATCATCTTTAAAACCCAACTTCATTGGAGTAATTATGGACTAGTAATGTTGCTCAAGAAGAGCTGTTTTTGTAGTGCAGAATGTTCCATTAATATGGCCACAAGGGAATGAAAAGGCATCTAGCTGAGCAGTCTTGCAAGGAGACAAAACCCCCTCAGCACTGTATTATTCAAGATCTTCACACAGAAATGCCTGGTCATTACTCCAATTCACTTATCTCAAGAAAGCTGCTTGGAAAAAAAAACATTAAAGCTGTTGAGAGAAAATTACTAATATACAGTACATGAATATGCACTTTCCAATGAATCTCATCATAGCTGTTTCTATAGGCTTTCCATTTGAACATTCCATATGGCTGTTTGATGTGATAGAAACGAAACAGAAGTAGTTGGGGAACCCACTAGAATGTTCAGACATTGTTTTTGCTCATACTTTTGAGATAGCCTCTGGTAATGTCTGATGCAATGTCTGTCTGTGATCAGCTTCAGACTGAATATCAGGATATCAACCCAAACCTCAAGCTTGGCATCAATAGTCTACCATTTATACCAAGGATGAGTTCATTGTGTGTGTGTGTGTGTGTGTGTGTGTGTGTGTGTGTGTGTGTGTGTGTGTGTGTGTGTGTGTGTGTGCGTGTGTGCGTATGCTAGATCTGAGTTTGTAACTTTCAGCCAATGGGAAACTATTGGGAAGGCCAAATCAATATAAAAGTACACAGTAATGCAAATTGTTCCAGCCAGAAGTGTCCTCAACTACAAAACCCTTCTTTTTATCACCTAAATTTCACCCTGGAGGAAATGATCTGTCTAGCCATTGTTTTGAGTGCAGTGCACAGAACGAGGGTCGTGTCTTGAGGTCTCCTCAATAGAAATGAAAGCTTTTTCGAGTGCTTCTGAATAAGTGAAAGTGCTGATTGAGTCGTGAGTACTCGTGTTAGATCCTCTACAAGCTTCCAGGCGCTGGCGGGGTGGGTGAGCGAGTGGCCGATCTGGGCCATGGCAGATGCCTCAGCTCAAGTGTGTAATTTTCTTTCAAGGAATGATAAAAAATGAAAGACCATTGTGTATCCCGTCATTTCCGATGCACGTCAAAGAGCAGGAACTAGGCTCTTCTGGAATGTTATAAATGTCTTCTTCATATGGCCGCAGAGACTCTCTTCAGATGCTGATTCAACTCAGTTTAGCACAAGAGGTGAAGAGAGCACATATCTGATTAAGCCACTTCGTAGTATTTAGCAGGCATTCGGTGCGACTTCGTTAATAAAAATTCAACAGCTTGACCTTGACAAAAGTTGCTAAGCATCTACTTTGGTTGTGCTTTTTTGACATTGCCTTTGTGGCCTGAACAGAAGTATTGCGAAGGCCAGCAACAAGAGCACCAGACTGTTCTGTTAGAAAAAAAATATGAAAAAATGGAACATAAATGACAGTTTTGGCCCAGAGTGAAAAAAGATGAAAAGTCGCTAAAATAATTTTTTTGGCAGCTTTGGGTACCACCCTAACCCTTCCAGTCTACATACAGACAGATGACAAAACCCTCAAAAAACAGAGAGAGAGAGAGAGCGAAAGAGTGAGAAGAAAAAGAGATGGGGGGAGGAGAAGTGCGCACCCCGGGCCTTACAAGCTTCTGAGCCGGAGCGCCTTTGATCAAATTTAAGGTTGTGTTCCACTTCTGAACTTCCTTCTCAGAAGTCTCTCTGTCTGTCTGCCTCACTTCCCCCGACTGGGCGAAGGCTCCTCAGCGAGGGGCAGAATTTCAGCATTGCGGACATGTCCTTTGAAGGAGCTCCCTTTTGTGCCAACTTTTATCTGCCGTTACCTTTGGCGGCCCGCAGGTTGCCAGTCTAGCGCATGGCCATCCATCACAGACGCTACTGCGGAGAGGCTGTACCCCCAGCCCGCAGCCAGGGAGGAGGAGGAGAGGAGAGGAGAGGAGAGGAGAGAGGAGGATCCCAGGCTCTTGCGGTTTACCACCGTTTTCAGGCCTCATTGGCAATAGTGCCTCTCACACTAATCTGGGGGATTAGGGAGGCCGTTTTAAATGGGGCTTGTAATCAGATAATGACGAGGGACCTGTGAGACAGACTGCGCTCGGCCGTTCCTCAGGCACTCACACAGGACTGACAAATGATCCACACTCTTTTAACCCACAGCAAGTGTCAGAGATGGAGGTGACAAGACCTCAAGGACAGGTTTGTTAGAAAAAGGCCACGCGTGATTGACAGCCTGAAATAGGCCGTGACTTCTGGTAGCAGCGAGCTGAGGGTTGAGAGCGAGAAACTGTTTCAGTTTGGTGAGTTTGTGTGAGTGTCTCTCTCAGCCCTCATTTGTGAATACCTGCACATTCTCTCTGCCTTGGCACCCCATGGGTGGGGGTGGGGAGGTGTGGGGGACTGAGCGTGTCGCCGGAATGCTGAGATGATACAGAGGAGGGGGTGCACATCCTCTCTACACGTGCGTCCTGTTTAGCGGCCATTTCATAATGCATCAGAAGGTGACACATGCGACAGCGTGCCCCTGGCGCGGGGGCTGCAAAAGATTCCTGTTGCTGAAAAATGCATTACAGGGCACCTTAGTTACTGAGGGAGTTGAGCAGGGAGGATTTTCTGTGGTAATGAAAGCACTGTCAAAAACAGATATGTCAAGTAGAAGTGGGGTGCGTGGGGTGGGGAGGTGTGTGTGTGTGTGTGTGTGTGTGTGTGTGTGAGTGGGTGGGTGAGGAAGAGTGTGTTCAGGGACTATTATAGGAGGTAACTGGGCACCTGGAGAGGCTGGGTGACAAACAATGTTTATTCGTCAGGAGACAGAGGCTAGAGAGGCACAGGGGAGGAGGGGGGGGCTCTATGTTTATCTGGCGCGTCGGCCACGGAATCCTTAATGCGCCCCTAAATCACTGCTGCTTAGGCATAATTTGCGGGCTGAGAGGGCCATCATTACTTTCAGATATAAGGCAATGTTTACCAACAGGATAAGGACCGCAGAGAGAGAGAGAGAGAGAGAGAGAGAGAGAGAGAGAGAGAGAGAGAGAGAGAGAGAGAGAGAGAGAGAGAGAGGCCCTTCTCTGGCGCTAATGAAAGTTGAGAATAGATACACAGTCTCTGGCTGATGGCCCTCCAGCATTCACTGAAGCTTCGGTTATTATAACGAAAATGAAAATGGCGAATTTCTACGAAATGGCCATTACCCTCAGATGGAGCAGAGGTGCCGGTAAAGAGTAAACACAACAATTAAATAACTCCAAACGCCCTTTGAAAAATACACATCAGAATGGGGACGCGGGCTGTCTGGGAATGGAAATGCAGAGGGTAATTGGGAATATAGGGGATCTTTTCATGGTCTGTGCCTTAGCTAATGCACCATGGAGGCACACTCATAGCCTGCCTGCCTGTCTGTCTGTGGGTCCGTCTGTGCAACAGCCAGCTGCTTTAGACAGCGCAGCCTTTGAAAGGACAAATGCCAGCCAGTGTTTCCAGCGCACACAAAGGCGGCGCTTTGTTCCGACTCTCGCATTTGGGTGCTGGCGTTAATGAAATTATTTAGAGGCGAAGGGCTTCTGAATCAAGGCAAGATTCTTGAAATTGCATTTTATGCAAGAGTCTGGGGCCGGGCTGGGCTTTGCTAGGCTGGGCTGGCCGCTGCATACTTTGCACTGATGTGCTTCTAAGTGATCCATGAAGCAAGAGGGCTGGAGGGCACGAAAGAGGGAGGGCGTGGGGCAGCATGCCAAGGCTGTGATATAATTAGGTGAGGCGGTGTTGACACTGGGATGCACACTCACACACGCTCACAACACACACACACACACACACACACACACACGAAAACAAGCACTAACTGGGCTCAAGCAGGGCACACACACATGCACACACACACATTATACACACACACACACACACACACACACACACACACACACACACAGAGAGAGAGAGAAACAAACACACAGAGTACATATAAACAGTAACTTAAACACAAACAGACAAACACCAATGGAGATGTCATACAAAAACTCAAAACACAAACTCACAGATCACATGCATGTTACAGTAGCACCTAAAATAATTCAACTGCATATACAGTATCTCTGCACCATCCATCTACAGTAGTATGGATAACATTGAAATTTAATCTTATTTTATAGTAATACAGAAATAGGAACATTTGTAACTTGACTTAAAATATTTGGTAGTGTTATAGAAAACACATATAGAAACATGTCTATGTTTATTTTTAAAAATGTTATAAACTGAGAAAAGCATGTTTTATGATGTTCAAAGGTAATTTTCTGTAACTCTGTTACCAGGCACGTTTGGGGTTAAAAATCATATCAAAATTTAATTTAGTTAGAACTTTTCTGTTATCCGTTAAGTACATGTACACTGTAGGCACAAAATGAGATATTGCTGTTAAATATTGGTCCAGAACTGAATGTCATTACAGTGTAAAAAATGTAGTGGGACTGTAACTCCATTATCGCCTACAAATACTTGTACATATGAAGGCATTTTCTCATGCAAATAAACATGTGAACAGACATGAACAAGAGAGAAAAGACAGCTCCAACTGAAACACACACAGTACACTGACTCTCTCTAACTCGTGCGCGCACACACACACTCAAAGGTGGAACAGGGAATCTATCTAGAACTGAGATGAGTTAAGCTCCCCATCAAGAGCCACAGTGGCACACAGGCGGGCGGGCGGGCGGACAAGTAGGTGGTTGGATGTGGGTGTGGGAGAGGAGGCGGTAGGCAGGGGGGAGAGTAGGCCGGTGAGAGCGCTACATGGAGGAGGGCCTCCTCTCAGCAGTTATCTCGGGCTCTGCGGGAGGTCTGGATTCACTGCCAGCAACGCCGAACAACAGCACTGTCGAAACAGCGGCAAATGCACACAAACGCATACACACACACACACACACACACACTCTCTCAAACACACAAACCCACACACACTCACCCTTTCTCTCTCTCTCTCTCTCTCTCTCTCTCTCTCTCTCTCTCACTCTCTCTGTCTCTCACACACACACACACACACTCACACAGACTCACACACACACACACTCACGTAATCAGAGATGAGCCCTTGCACTTGAGTTATGTTTAGGGTTCCTTTGGCGACTGGGGAACTCAATCGATAAGGGAACAGGCACTGAATAGAGAGGGATTTTATTTTCTATTCCAGAGGCTGATGTGGCGGGGGTGTGAGAAGTAGTAGTGAGTAGTTTGGTAGCAGGGGAAAGAGGGAAGAAAAGAAAGACAGGCGAGAGGGGAGAGAGAGAGAGAGAGAGAGAGAGAGAGAGAGAGAGAGAGAGAGAGAGAGAGAGAGAGAGAGAGAGAGAGAGAGAGAGAGAGAGAGAGAGAGAGAGAGAGGCTCTCCCACTGGGTGGCTAAAAGCAGGGTAAAAATAGAGGCGTGCGTGGAAGAGACGTACCTGTGGGCTCCAGTCTACTTAGTCCTGATCAGATGAGTCGTGGAGGACGTGCAATGCAGCAGAGGATGAGAATCACGAGCTGAGGAGAGAGGAAGAGGGGGGGGTGTGGAGAGAGGGAGACAAGAGTGAGAGAGATGGACCGTAAGAATAAGTGGGAGGAGACGGGGGGATTAGCGTGGAGACCATGCTGTGTCGCTAAGAGCCAATCACTGTCCAGTCTGCCACCGACGCTGGCAATGGATGGGGCCCTGGGCACCTGCTGGAGTGAGGCCCTGTCCGGCCCCTGTGATGCCCAGGCCGCTGATGAACAGCTTGGGCTCCGGGCACAAACACTGGGCCTGCTGCCGCCCGGGCCTCAGGACGAGCTAGCGCTAATGTCGGCTCCTACACAATTACCTTCACACACCAACAGATGGGCCGGAGCACGCACTACAATTGGCACCATGATGTACGCACACACACACACACACACACACACACACACACACACACACACACACACACACACACCACACGCATGCACACACACACACACACACACACACACACACACACACACACACACACACACACACACACCCCGCACGCACACAATGTCCCAGTGTGGAGCACGGAACAGGAACACTTGCACAAACTCATGCTGACAGATACATGCCAAGTCGCAATCCATGTCAAGGCCAATGCAGTCCATTCCTATGTTCCTGAAACAGTGACATGGGTAGGCTTGGGCTTGGACACATAGAGACGGGGGAGGTATGAAATCAGGTCCATTTGTGTCCTAATTGTGGTATGCAGTGGCGGTGGGTGTGGGTAGGGTATGCTAATTAAACACTTAACAGTCAGAGGGTGATAGATGCAGAGAGCGCCGCACCTGTCGGCCCAACTGTGATGCAGTGACTTACAGTACGGGCCGAGAGCGAGGAAGAGAGGGGGGATAATTGCACGTACTTCCTCCCCGTTCGCCACGGGTTTGATGGACTATGAAATGAGCTGGGCGATTGTGATGGATGAAATTCCCGTGGGAGCCCTTCTCATGCCCCAGGTTAACATGCATCCTGCAATTTAACCGCTCTCAGGAGGCAACTGATTCAGGATTCATGCAGTACAGGCAACACCACCACACAGCTCTGGAACTGCCCATGACAGATTCTCACTCTCCTCCTTAAACAAACAAGGCGCTCGCACACGCAAAGGAAAGCAGGATTGCAAAATTCAATCAAAAAGCAGACAGTAGCAAGCAATTGTTTTAGCTTTTCAACCACATCCTTAGTCTGGAGGATGAAAAGGCAATTTTGGGAAGCGGAGGGGGAAAAAAAATAAAAAGTGATGATGTGCATGAAAGCAAGGCCCGAGGCTTTCAGGATATCAGTCTGGCATCACTTGAGAGCTGCTTCTGACATGACATGGAGACTGCTCAGTGGAAAATTACAAGCAGAGCTCAGCCATTCAAAAGGTCCGGCTCTCAGCTTTGATGTAAAGAGAAGAGTTTTTTTTTTCTTCTTTTGTCTGCGTTGTCAAAGGTGGGCACCCTGTCAAAACATTTGGCAGTTGTGTCTTGTGTTGGGCAGTTAAACAGTGTTTTTTGATGAGTAATGAGAAATGCACATGGCAGTGGTTGCTAATTAGGCTAGCTGTGCTAGCGTGTGTGTGTCCAGGGAGATGGTGGGAACTGATAATGGCGTCTGCTATAGCAACCATTGTTCCATCACTGATAGTGTTGCTCAGAGGAAGTGTTGTCAGTGTTAAAACAATGTGATATTATCAAGATCTGTGATTTTATCCCTTTATGCCAAAATAAAAGTTTTTTTTACCCCTCCCCATAAGCTTTTCGCAGGGGAACACAATTAGGCAGCGTTTAAGTTCCCTGAGGAGATGATGTCTTAGTAATGACCGAGAAACATCCTCATTTCCCGGGCGATATCGGAAAACGTTGAGTGTGACCGAGTCCACCCAGGCAAGTTCATTCAGCTTGACTGAACTATTAAAAATGCATCCAGCAAATCCAAGAGCATGTCTTCCTTAATCCTGGGATAGACAGGCACACCGAGTCGCTTCCCTCTCATTTGCATGGCTCGCCTCCTCATCCTCCCCCTCCTCCTCGCTCTTCATCTCCTTATTTATGCATGGCGGAGCTCTGATGAACGTAACGCTTATGTAATGAGGAGCAACGGTGGAGGAGCGGGTGTCGCTGCTGGAGAGAGGGAGAGTGGGGCTGCCACTGATGTCTGTCCCTGCATGCAGAGTGGGCCACCGTTTTATATGGGCATCACCTCAGAGGCAGAGCAAAAACTCTCTGCTGTGTTTCATTCCCTCTCTCTCTCTCTCTCTCTCTCTCTCACACACACACACACACACACACACACACTCCTCTATTGACTAGTCGTAAACTGCATGGCTCACATGTTTAAAATACCCATGCCCATCGTTCAGCGTCCTGCTGCAGCTGTCACCACTACACACGCACACACACAAACACACACACACACACACACACACACACACAGTTACACACACACACACACACATACACAACACATACACATGCATGGGCCTGACAGACTCCCATCCATCCCCACCACAGGCCCCCGTGATTGGAGCCAAAGAAAGTCATTACGGCCGTGGAATGGCTCGGTGGGGAAATCTGCCCTCTGTCTGCAAGTCAATCTCTGCTGCCTCTGTGGAATACGGCCAGAGGAGGATATCTGGAGCTCAGAGAACACTAAAGGAGACGAAGAGGGAGGAAGAGGAGAAGAGGGCGATGTTGTTAGTTCAATTCATGTCTGCCGTCTCCTCCTCCTCCGTCCGTCCGTCCGTCTGTGCATGCGTGGGAGCGAGCGCGGAGCGAAGATGAATGGAGCAGGTTGTGGTGGGGGTCCGTCAGCCTTAATGACTCGGCGCAGGCGAGCGAGCTCGTCTCCTGAGCTCCGCCCGAGACGTTTCCTCTGCCTCCGCCGCTCATCAGAATTAATGATATCGGCTCTCTGCGGAGCAAACATTGCAGGCGCGCACCACGTCTTTTCAAAGGGGGGAGGAGGGGAGGATGGGGGGTTGCTAGTCTGTGCCGTAAATAAATAGACGGCGAAGTAAACAAACAAAAATACATATCTGCTACATATCTGTGGAAACAAACAAACAAAGAGGCAGATATCCTACACTGAGAGAGATGCAGCCGGAGCAGAGAAATGGGATGAACACACCGACGCAGATTAAAGCGCAATGCACAGAACGGGCTGAAATGTTATGTCAAACAAACTGGACTGATCATGTAAATTGGTCTGATTAAACCTGAAATGTTTCCATTTCATCAGACAAAGAGGAAAAAAAGGCTTCAACTACAAAGGGTCTATGAGGGTAAAACACACACACACACACACACACACACACACACACACACACACACACACAGACAATCCATAGTTTTCTCTCCACAAAGACAGCTGTGTGCATCCAAGACTGACTGCCTTTGTACGCAGGGCTCTCCAGCTTTGAAGTGACCAGCGATCTGAAGGACAGCAACTTCATTAAACAAATCATGGCCATTGAGCGGCTGACAAAAGCCGGTTGGCAGCCCGGCTCAGTCAGACTGAATTGGCCAGGAAGGCTTTTGTGTCTCCAAAATATCAATTGGACCTTCAAACACTTGCTGAGCCATTTTGAGTGCTCAATGACAAGCTCACAAATAGCGAGCACTTCAAACGGATAATAGTGAGCTCAGGTGGGAAACAACTTGACATGCCGTCCACACTAATGTGGATTTGTATGCAACCACAACAGCCTGCTTACGCTTCGACTCCACGTCCATCCTACTCCAATTCCTGAAGCACGACCATTTCAAAAAAATGTTTTTATGGCCCCAGATTCGTTTGCAAAAGCCAAAAAATGAAGTGCTTAATTAGCCATTATAACTACAACCACGCTATCCATGGAATATCGAATTACAAGTGTTGCTTACACTGCTGTCTATGCTGACATTTGTTGATTACTGGAGCTCATATCTACAGTACATCTACAGTAAAAAATGGCGCAATTACGTATATGTGAATGGGTGTGTTAGCCGCTAGTTGTCAACAAACACACATATCGGGGGCGCCGTGGCTCAGTGGACTAGAGCGTCATAACATTACTCCGGGGACCCGGGGTCGAGTCCGACCCGAGGTCATTTCCCGATCCCACCCCATCTCTCTCTCCCACTTGTTTCCTGTCCACCTCTATACTGTCCTATCCCATTAAAGGCAAAAAGCCCAAAAAATATCTTAAAAAAAACCAAACAAACACACATGTCCTGTGGATTAAGGACTCTAAGCTAAGTGTACTGAAATCTCCTGGATGTTGGTCAAGGAAGTGAGCAATGAGTTAATGACTGGAGTCTGGTCTGTTTTGGTCCCAGCCCAACAGTGCAGTAAAAAGTGCTCCCTGTTAGCGGCGTGCTGCTCTGTGAGTGACATATTTGTCTGCTCTCAGACAGAGGCCTGTCATCTGGCTCATGATGGGCCAAGCACATGATGTGTAGGCGGTGGGGACACAGCTGTTTTCCCCTCCTCTCCCTCCTTTGGGTGACGTTGTTTTTTTCCCCGGCGGTGAGGGAAACCATCATTAAAACCCGAAACACACACACACACACACACACACACACACACACACACACTCGCACAGAGACCTCTAATCTCGGCTTGGCTGCTACCACCACTCCCCTCCTTTTACATTTGAATGGAAAGGGTGGGCTATGAATAGGGACAGGTGTGGGGAAATGAGAGGTCAGCACAACAGGGGGGTGGAGGGACGCTGCTGATGTCGAGCCTCCCTGGAGATGAGGAAGCCGAGCAGAGCGGAGCACAGCAGAGCAGAGCAGAGCGGCGCTGCCTGGAATGGATGTGTCAGCAAGCACTGGGGTGAGCACTTCCTCCCTTCTATCTGCGTCTCTCTCTCTCTCTCTCTCTCTCTTTCTCTCTCGTTCTCTTTCCCTCGCTCTTCCTGAGTGTCCCTGGCCGTACTGACAGGCGTCAGATGCAGCTAGGCCTAGAGTCAAATCCTGTCTGGGCTCACAGGATCAGGCCCTGGGTTAACGCCCTGCACAAACACTCATGGCTGACCTATGAAAAGGCATTCATCAGCTGTCACTCAACACTCATTTGAACCGGAGACGCATGGGGCTCAAAGCCAAAAACAACCAAGGCACCAAACACACACACACACACACATACATGTACACACACACACACACACACACATACACACACACACACACACACACACACACACACACACACACACACACACACACACACACACACACACACAGGGTCTTTGATGGCAATCTGAGTTCGATGGCAATTCATACAAATGACAGTCATCATGAGGCAGGCAGTGTGCAGTGTGCTTGTGTGCTTGTGTGCTTGTGTGCATTGTGAGAGTGTGGGGGCTAAATGGGAAGGAGAGGAGAAAGGCAGGAGATGAAAGAGAGCGAGGGGCTTTTGTATTGTCCTGCCTTCTAGAATATTCACTGCTGAGCTTTGAACTAGTGTCATTGTAATGAGCATCCCAGCTCCGCAGCTCAGGAAGGCCAGCATGGCCGTCACACGTCCACCCACTCACAACGCTTTCCCTCGCAACAAGACCTTGCCCAGTCTATCCTCAGTCGGCTGACGTGCAATCGCATATGCCCCCATGGTGCGGTGCGTCAATCACAGATGCCCCCATGGCACGTTATGGCATGCGAGAGAGGGGCATACAGAGTGTGGCTGGTGCCTATGGCACCACTGAAAAACAGTCAGAGTGATGGATGGTCTCGTCTGATTGGCTGGCATGTCAAAAAACAACGTGTGAGAGATAGACACATCTCTGGAGCCAGTGCGCCAGTGCTGAGCACTGAACCCAATCACCCAATCACAGATGGGGGTGAAGAGGGAAGAAAAATGCTTAAAGAAACATTTCACATCAAGCTGAAATAAACACTTGACATGGCTTGACAAATGTGCCATGTGTGTATTTCAAATGAAGCCATTGATTTGAAGTGTGCCTTTTCCCAGCCATATCTGACAAATCACAACACAGCAGCTCTTTCAGTAGCACCACTGAAAACCCAGTTATCCTGGCAAAATTGGCTGATAGATGGCCCCTGTTTTATTAGCAAATCTAGCTAGAAGTAGCCCACAGCTATCGGCAAGCCAAATAGGAATCCTATTCAGATAAATGGTAGTGGCTCAGTAATGAATTTTGAATGTTGCTGACACCGACTGGCTCGTAAGGAATAAGAAGGCGTGGAGCTGATAAATATCCACTATATGAGATTAGGCTGCCTAGTTTAATTTTTATCGCAGGGCCTTGCTGGCGACTAACTTCCTGGAGGCCACGCTGTATTTTTCAGAAGCAGGGGGGAGAAAATGAAATGTCAGGATATACCAGTGGTAAATAAATGAAATGTTGCCCGCAATAAGCTTCAAGTGTCACTTTTTTTTCTGGGCAGATATCCTTCTTTTCTCCAGAGTCCTCTCGTCGTAAGCACCAGGGCCTTCTCAGTGTGAGGAGGCATTAGACTGGGCAATGTGTTGACTTAGTGGATCTCTTTTCAATCCTTCTGAGGCCATCTTGAGCCATTCAGTCTGGCTTCTCCCCACTTATGACTTCATCTTTCTACCAGTCACACTTACAGCACTTCCTGATCATTTCTCTCGGATGCCTCTCCTTACTGTACGTTCAGACCGCAAATGATACAGGCAACAAGAGCGAAATAGAGTGAACTAATTGACTTTGTGTGGACACAAGCGACAAAAGCAACTAAAGCAACAACAGCAGCGAAAGATAAACTTGGGCTACTTGAGCAACAAAAAAGTTCAAAACTGCTCAACTTTATACAAATTAGCTATGATACATTTAAGCAATAACTGTACTGCCAATGATGTGCATGGGTGATAAAAGCAACAGGAGTGAATACAGATTGTGTCCAGCGTAGCGCTTCTATTTTTTTTATTCTTCGGCAACACTGAGACTTTCATGGCTTGTGGCCTGAATGTACAGTTAGTGTGTTTTCATCACAAGTGAATGTCCCTTCCACATTGAGATGAATGGTAATGAACTGACACAGCAGCGCGTAAGGGAAAATGGTCAGGCGATGTGGCAGCTCTCACAGAAACATTGCAGGGTGTTGCATGGAAGTCTAAACTTAGCCTCCCATATAGTGCACAGCCAAGACACACACAGTTTATTACAAACTGCATTCATTCAGTTTGAACTCACACACCAAGCGAACACTTCCTGCTATGAGCTCACCATCAACAAATGAGCAACATTTTCCACCCAGAGGGATATTTATGTAGAGCTCTATGTACATCAACACTGTAACACAATATCCTTTGTGTTTATGTTCCGTCCAAAAGGCCTTTCACTAACGAAAGCCAACCATTTTGGGTTTGGCCCCAACCAATCTAACACCATCCCTGCAATCACTGCAGTAAGAGAGGCAGCTTGAATGTAAACAGCCAATATTGTTTTGCATTTACGATTTACCACACACAACCACTGACCTTGGCTGCAATATTGCACAGCTGTCAGCTATTCCTCATGACCTCTACCCCCCACCCAACTCTCAAAAAGAAAAAAAAACCCCACAAAAACACAAAAAGCAAGTGCATTCATCCCAGCCACGTGACTGGTCACTCCATCTCGCTAATGGGATCTGAAGGGCCGGCTCATTTTAATCTGGAGTTTCTGGAGCAGCCTCGGCTGGCCTCTCCTCTCCTCACCTTCCTCCTTAATGAGGGAGAGAGCTGGCCTTTTCTCAGTCCGCTGCACTTTTAATTACCAGCTCAGAGGCCCTTGGCTACAATGCACAGGGGAATGCCATGCGCTCCTCCCAAAGATTTTGTGCACTAAAGACCAAAAGCTACACAAGCAGCCTTTTCTTTCCCCGACCTGCCTCAGATCTGAGCACCTCCCGAAAGCCCCGGGTTTTACACAGACATCACTGCGGAGCGGCTAATGAAGCCCTACATAGCTGACACACGCACAATCCATAGGAAACTAGTTGTACGAAAGAGTAATGTTAAACACGCTGCTTTCTAACAATACGTTTGTTACAGCAAACACTGCATGTGAACTCCATGCTTTGTCATGTGAAGCAATCAATGGAATAACATAATGCTGTAACTGAGAACCCTGCAGTCCCAAGCCCTTTTATATTTTGTAACTGATAACATTCCTGCTCTTTCATTTCCTGTTTATCCCTGCAAAGCCGTGTGGTTTGATTGGGACTTTGAATGGTGCGAATAAACATGTCGATAAACAACGTTATTAAATTCCCCAGTGCATGAAATCTGATACGGTTTTGATTAGCTAATCTCGAGTCATGCGTTATGCTACACAAACCTCATTTAGATTTAACATCACTTTCCAATGGCATTTAAAAGCAATTTCACTTGTTTCATCTCCTCTCAGACAACATTCGCTTTTTTTTTTCGAGCGTTTCAATATCTAGGTACAGTAATGAGGTACAAAATCCCTCATGAGGTCATTTCCAAAGCAAGATTTGATTTGAGAAAACTGTTTCTTCATTCAATTGGTCTGAAGACCGACCTAATTACTGATAGAACCATTGAAGATAAAAGCATTGCCTGAACTGAATATGCGAATACATAGCTTTACATTATTAATATGTTTGTTTTTGGGCCAGAACATTGGGTCGGGGGAAAAAAAAGCATCTGGCTCTTTTTGATATGCTAAGAAGATCAGTTTGTGAGCCTCTCCTTAGCAGAGCGCATGTGGAGGGTGCCAAATGCAATAAAAAGTCGAGCTAAAAACCACAGCGATGAAGCCCCTAAAATAGCTCCATTTGAAAACAGCTTCTGTGGTTCTGTGGTTGGCTAATGTTCTGCAAGAACATGACGCCACGGTGCAAAAGTGGAACTTTAACAAACAAACCAGTCAGCCCTTGACACCTTCACATTTTGGGAAGCAAACTTGGAGTAGAGGACAAAAATTGAGGACACGAGGCCACAAGTGTGTCCCACATCGCCCTGCCTTGCACGTCCGCCAGGGCTTTTCCTCCCAGTCTGATGTCCTTTAACATGCTGCTGGTGGTAGGGGGCCTGGGGACCATGGCTGGCATGCTGAATATTTCATGGGGAGCGCCGGGCTCTAGAGACTCAGCACACAGTCCTTTGATGGAGGTTGTAATTGATTTGTTGCTACAAATGAATTGATGGAGGATTGATCACTTCATCAAAGAGGCCAAGGAATGATAATGAGCGATGGGACAAACACATAACCGCTGTTCGTCCACACACTGCGTCTCACACATGCACAGACAGTAGACAGAGAAACATGTTACAGAGACACACACACACACACACACACACACTCCACACACACACATATATACATGCATACAGACACACACACAGAAGACTAGAGCAGTGTAACGCACCAGAAGGGCCTTTGTCAAGCAGGCTATGAGGCTCAAGTTGGCGGCGTGAGTCTGGAGAAGCCAAGGAGTCACAGTGGAGCGAGATGTGTGAGGTGCGATAGCTACATAATGTATTCCTATTTGACAGCCTCGCTTGGGGGGAGAGGGGGGGAGGGGTCACACTGTGTCCTCCTCTCTTTGAAGTTAGAACTGGAACGTTAAGCACAAAAAAAAAAAAAAAAAGGTGGCTGCTGGCACAAGCAGGAAAAAATGAAGCGCTCTGTAATCCAGACAGCGATCATTCATATTTGAATATTTATATGTGGATATCATGCAAGAGTGGAGCTCGCCACTTTCATGCTTCCAGATGATTTCTCAACTCCCTGTGACAACTGCTCATGAAAATTTCAGACCTCGACATACGTCATGTCTATATACGTTATCATGGGGCGCTTAACATACAGCGCGACACAATGGGCTCGTCGTCATCGTTACTTTCAAAGGTTTAAGAGAGACACCCATATTGCCGCGAGAGAGACGGCGTGGAAGGCATCCATACTGCTTAAGCAGCGGATAAATGATTTCAGCATGGCCCTCGTTTTATAGGGTTGCTGAATTTTTGTCTTATTGCAGAGTAATTTTCTGCTCTAGCCCCGGGCGCTAACCCCATGCTGCTTTATAGAGTGAGGACGAGGGAAGCTGCTGCGCATGGGACACTATTAATCCCACTGCAAGAGAGAGAAAGACAGAGAGAGCGAGAGAGAGACAGAGAGAGAGAGAGAGAGAGTGAGAGAGAGAGAGATGAGCCCGAAGGCTGAGATAACTTGAACTTCCTGGTGCCTAACAATGGTGAGCACACTCCTGTCCACACACTCACACAGCATGCAACACACAATACATGATGATGCACACAAAGTTTACAAGCAGCTAAAAATTTTGCTGCCCTATTTTTCTTGTGGAAAAGGAGATGGGGGTTGCATTGTTGTGTTTGGCCTCATTAGCACTGCGAAAGCTTTACACACACACACACACACACGCACACACACACACACACACCTTCATTCTCCTCCTCTGAGATATGACAACACTCTGCTTTTCTGCAGCGAGCGAGCGAGCTGTCCGAACGTGCTCAGCAGCATCACCATGCATACAAAATCACCACCAAGAGTCCAAGACGATGTACTTAAGAGGCTTCCGGTGTGCAGTTGTGCTGTAATTCCATCTTATAAATTGTGGGGGGGTGGGAACTGGGAGCTATCTATTTTTAACTCCTGTCCCATTTCTTTGAAATGCGCTAACACAGGTAAGTTGGAGTGAGTCTTGCAACAGCCGGGCTGATTTTAACACCCGAGTGGAAACGGTGTCTCTCCTGCCACATCTGCGAGGTCATATCCCCGTGATGGGTTCTGCCTGGGAGGCACGACTCCACATAAACCAGGCAGACATTGCTGCTGCATCACTCTTTAATGTACTGCCGCCTCCCTGATGCATTGTGATACTGTTCACGCTCACTTTTCTCATAATGGTTTGTTAGGACATAAACATTGTCATTTGCTACACGCGCTTGACAATACGTGGAGACAGGGCTTGGAATGCAAGGTGTGATCCATGAGAAATTCTATAGGCCCTGGCTGAGACGTTTCTACAGGCAGGCTGAGATACAGCATCAAGGAACCTCTGCACAAAGCCTTGGCAAGCAAAGGGAAGGCGAGTGAATGTTTTTCAAACCTTTCCGATCCTATCAAGATTTCTCTCCTGGTTTCTGCTGTTTTTGTTGTGCTGTACTGCACTGAAAAGTGAACTCTAGCGAGAGAGAGAGAGAGAGAGAGAGAGAGAGAGAGAGAGAGAGAGAGAGAGAGAGAGAGAGAGAGCTATTCCTAGAAACGACAAGATCTCTCTTGCAGGAGATGGAGCGAAGCCTCTCAGGAGGTTTATCTGTGAGTGAGTGGAAACAATGAGTTCAGATTGGGCAATGTGGATGTACGATTGTGGAAAGACAATAGCACATCTGCTACAGACAATCTGGTAAGAGCTAGTATTTACAACATTTCATGTTATGATGATGACTGTTAGTGTTATGCAATAAGTTGCATAAATCTGAGGTAAGGTGCATAAAAAACAGGTGCATAACCTGATACAAATAACGTGAGATGGATGGAAAGCAAAACAAAATGTGTAATGTGTTTGTTCCTGATTTAGAGCCAAGACCACATGATGGGACGACAGGAGTTTCTTTTTAAACGAAAACTGAGATGGCTGAGGAAATATGACTGTGATGTAGACGTAGATCAACCATGCAGCTTGGGTGAGGTAAAATTTCAACGGTACTGTATGCGGCTTCAGTTTTGTCCAAGCTGGGAAACAAAGCATCCAGCGTCCACTAACCAGCCCAGCAAGTGCTCATTTGACCACTTTTTTTTCTGGGTACCTCAAAAGCTCAGTCCATGAACTAGGCCTTTGTGTGGAGTTGGTCTTTCAGCCAGCGCAAACGCGAAAAAAAAAAAAAAAAAAAAGGAGCAGAAAAAAACATTCTGGGTGTTCCTCTCACACCATAAAAATGATGGCCTCACATAGGGGCATCTTTGTTCGGGCTCAAATGCAGAGGGAGGGAGGGAGAGGGTAAAAAAAAAGACATTTTCGGAGAAAAGAACTGGGTCTCAGTGTACAGTCTTTAAACCCCCTAACTGGCACATCCAGCTTGATCTAAGAGGGCTGACTTAGCTCCCAGAAGTTGGAAATGTTTCACTTGCAAAAAAAAAAAAAAAAAACCTTTCCATTTGACAGCGTTTGCGTGTAGGAAAAACACACGCTCTCTCCCATTGAGCGCTCGCTGCGAGCCCAGAGTGGATTATTTCAAAGACGCCGTCAGCATGAGGGGCTTCTGCACACAGCCCACTTAACTGCCTCATACATAGCAATAAAGGTCAAGGTAAATGGAAAGGAATATGTTTAATTCACACCCAGACTCGGCTCCGGGTTCACCTCGGAGGAGTCTTCTGCTCGACGTGTTTCAAAGGAGCAAAAGACTGCGGCAGGTGGGGAGAAAAGAAGCCATCGCTCTGCTCTCTTTACATAAATGGTTAAAGTGTCTGATAGGTAGCTCCCATCCTCTTTCATTATTCAGCGCCCTCCACAAAAGGCCTCTCTCGCTCTTCGCCTCTCCTCCTCCTCCTCCGACTACTTTATCTCCACCCGTGCTTCCAGCCACTCGCTGCCGAGCTCCAAATGCACAACAAACCACACACACACACACACACACACACACACACACACACACACACACACACACACACACATATAGACACACACACGAGGCTAAACACCTTGTGCAGTCCCCCGGTATGATCCTGATCCCCTGCTCGAGTCAGGCACGCAAGTCTGAATCAAGCCGACTGAACTGTCTGGTGCTGTTAAAATGGGTGCGCCTCTATTCAACCACAATGCATCCCTCCCAAAACCACATCCCAGGGAGACGGAACCAGACTGTGTTCTAACAAGAGCGACATGAAGTACAACTGCAATACTGAGCCCTACCCCTGATTAAGTGTAATGCAGATCAACAGTAATGCCTTCCATTGGTTTCAATCTGGCTGATTGTTTTGAAAGGGATCTTGCTGCTGCTGGTCATAGCATGTTCATTCATTCGGCTGAGCACACCATCACATCCTGTTGGGAACACTGTTAACAAACACTAGTATTATCAAGTTGAAGCATCGTTTGATAGGCTACCACTCCGCCTTCCTGCCTGGGAGGCTTTGGCAATGCTGAGACAGGAGGATTGTACTGTAAGTATGCTGGGAATGTGAGTGTGCTGTCTAGTGTAGAGCAGGCGGAAGTTAGAGAAGGCTCTGACATTTGGTTAAACCTTTCTGTAATTGTGCAAGACTGACACACTTAGTTCTCTGTTGGTCTTGCTTGTCAGTATTAACGGCGAGAGGATAGAGTGTATCCTTTCAGCGGCGTCTAATCCCCAGCGGAGCGCCGATTAGCAGGAACGTGCGGAGAGCACATTCCTCCTCCAGCGGCTCCGCGGAAAAGAGAGCAGTCGACTTAAACGGATCACGGCTGCGGGTTTCGCCAGCAAAGCTGCGTGGGCCAGGACAGAGGTGGTCACCGGCAATACTGTCTTTGCTCAGCCAAACAGAGACGTTTCACATTAGCAAAAACGCAAAGCCTCCCAAAGCTTCCTAGCCAGTCTGTTTGTGCTTGCACACACACAAACCCTGAATGTTCTCTTCAGGGGTTACGAACGGTGTGTGTTGTAACTTTAAAGCAAGCCTTGTCTGCCAGCATTTTATATTAATTACAAGGAAATGGCTGGTTGTGACATCAGACAGTGCACTTATTGCATCATTAAATAATGAAATAAATAAAGAAATAAAATATAATTTTGCTCGAAGAGCTAAATACGTGATGCATAATGCTCTGTTTTGCCACATTCCACAACGCAGAATGAAGAATAATGAATTCTTGACATTGTCTGTTAGCACACGACTCCCCCTGTGTAAATAGTTTTTAATTATATATTCACGTTGGTGCTCCATGGTGTGCAGTGGGATCATCCTCCATGACAGCCTCCCTGTAATGACCCTCATTTTCTCTGAGCAATTAGCTGATTGATAATTATCAAGATTTTGCTGAAAAATACAGACAGGGAGCCACTGCAGATTCTTTTTAACCCTGCTGATTAATAAAATATCCACGTCAGGAACTGTCTGAGTGAGATTAGGGAAAAAAAGGAGCTGTGCACAGATTTCTATTCTCAGGCTGCCTCATGTTCACACCCACGGTGCATCTGCAGTGCCATCTAGTGGATGACAAAGACATCAACAACAAAAAGAACCAAACAGTCAGGGGGCCAAAAAGAAAAAAACAAAACAAAGAGAAAACAGCATGGGCTAAAACGCATAGTAAATGGTCATGGGGACTACTTAGTGCAGAAAATGGCTTTAAATATGACACCAACTGATTGTAGAAGGTTAAGTATATTTCACTCTTCTGGGCTGATGCCAAGGAGGGCGGCCATGTTGCGGTGTGCACAGTGAGTAGAGTGACTGCGGCGAGGCCTATTAGCAGAGCAGCTGTGCAGTAAGAGAACACCTGGCTCAGGCGGGCTCAGACCGCCACTCAC
>JAODXP020000030.1:1777784-1793490 GCA_027497455.2 Sardinella longiceps
AAGAGGAACACATCGCAATTAGCTTATGGGTGCTCTTTTGTGATTGCTGGGATTCAAAATGGAGAGTGGTGACCTCCTGACTAGCGCCATATGCTTATGACAGACTGTTCCACCCTCCATCAACATAATTAACACTTGGTCAAGATCAGGCTTATGTTAAATATACTGGGAGTGAATTACACTTGTACTTTGCAGCAGAAATATACAGAGGCATCCATGATCAAAGACATGCCTTTACATGCACCATATCAAAACTGGCATCCAAGCACTGAGCAATCCATAGAGAGCTTACGAATCCTGGCCTGAAAACATCATTAAAACTCGGGTTGAAATAATACCAACCCAATTTCTTTTTTTCCTTTTTTTTTTACAAAGAGCCTCCAATTTGACAGAGACATGGTTTCGCCTTTGAAATAAAACTTCAATCCCACAACGCCTCACAGCTAAGTGATGGCAGCAAAACAGTCGCACTCTTCTTAAAAACTGAAACTGGGCGAGCCATTTTTCTCTATTACCTTTTGCCTACCAGTTTCCCTATTACGTCTGCCAGAGATATCTGAAGACGTTGAGAAAGCCTTAAAGCGTTGCAGGGTGGGAAAATAGAAAGCTCCTCCATGAGCCACATGCTAAATCCCTTTGAAATGAACTGAGAGATTTTCTAGCACTCACAAACTCCTCTAGTGTTTATTGTTTTTTCCTTTAGACTATCAGGCTATCTCTTTTGCCTTAAAAGACACTTTGGAATTTAACTGTTGAAATTGTGGTGGACACAGAGATAAGGCACTATAAATTAAATCTACATTTATTTACAAGAAAGAAGTAGCTGTTGTCATGACAACTTACATGGTTTCCGTCATACTGAATACATTTTCTTTCAGTCGCGTAGCTGATATTCCTTACCGTCTACACAGATGCTAATGCCAATTAGTGAAATTAAATGAATGCATGTACTATAATTATGATTCTTGATCTTAATTGGTTTCAGCAGGCCTCTTCCCTTACAGAATACATAGCCATTGAGTATCCTTGGGTGGTATGGTAGTTTATATTGAGTAAGCTTTAGGTAGGGCTATTACAATGATATAAAACATGCATATCTGTATGCTCATATTTTTGGGTACACTGTCATGAGGATTCCTGAAGAACTGGTCAGACTTCTGACAGTTTTCTTAATTTAGTATATATAAAAATACCTCAATCAATTTGATGCCATAAAATTGTAGATGGTAGCACATGGGACAATGATTGCATCTACACTTTGGTGATTGCTGTTTCAAAATTCACACGCTTTTGTCAAAATGGTTCAAAGTGAGAAAACATACCCATCAGCATAAGCTTCTTAGAAAACTCCCAGACCCACCCTGTTTTGTTGCTTGCCATGTTAAACTCAGAACAGAGCAAACAGAAGAGAAGTGGTGTATTGTGTATTGTCTACTCTCTCTCTCTCAGCAGGAGTACTCCAACACTCCTCCAGTGACGCTATTTTTGTCAGATGCGGGGTGACGTCGCCTGACCCTTTGTTGTGGAATGTGTGACAGGCTGTCCAACAGACTCAATCTGCTGCTGGACTTTCTATGAAAATGACACAATGGAGCCGCATTCTCTGGGGGAAGCGAGCAAGTGTGTCGAAAAAGACTGTACTGGCAGAGAGTCACTGGGAACGGGACCAATCAGGCCTGTCTATAAATAAGGTCGGAGGATAAAACAGAATTGAGGACAGTTGCTGCTTGGCTGAGGAAATGTGATCTAGAATTTGTTTAGGGATGTCTGCGGTTGTGTGCTCTGTTATGACAGCTGATGACACTAATGAATCTGGAGTCTTGCTGGTTTAGCTGCTTCAGCAAAGCCCAACATTACACTCTCATCATTGCTCTAAGGCTGTACAAACTACAGAGAGCCATATGACATGCCATTCACTACAGGCAGTGTTGTTATGGATTGGAGTGGGTGAGGGTGCTGTCATTGACAGAAGGCTGCTGGTGCACTGAGGGTCTTGAAGAATTTGTAGGAGGCCATCTTGTGATGACCTGCTCTGACCCTGTCCCATAACTCGTCCTGACCCCACAGTTATGCGGCGGTCACAACGGAGATCACAGAAAAAAGCTGAGGAGGAGCTCCTGTACAATACTGCAGCTCAAAGGGACACAGCAGCTGCCCTGGGCTGCAGGAAGCATGGTGCATCCATCTGCATGACGCTAATGCGCATTGTAGCTAATGGCTACGGTGGCAAGATAGCCTAATTAATTCTGTTGGCGAATAAGCTCTTGAAATTCATGTTAACATTGCATAATAGGCACATGCAGCATCCACTTCAGCTTAATGACATCAGCAGTTTGAAGTAGAGTGATGATGCAGAATTCATCAATGGCATCATTCCCCTGTGGTATCCGGTAATGTATGTTGCTTAAGGCAGGGGAAGATGCATTAGTGTTCATTATGCAAAAGGTTGTGTTAACACTCCTCATCTATGTCCGAGTTCTCACACACTGTAGACAATTTTCAAAGAGCTGTGAGGTAAATGTGGCAGATGTAGCAGAGTAACAAAGACTCCATGTCAAATTATGGACATGACAGCTAGCCCAAGTCAACACAGACTTCCTCTGATGCTCTCCCCTTTCCATGTATTCATCATTCAGTGACATTTCAATGAATAAGTGAGGACTGGCAACATAAATGAGAGTCTGAATCATCGCCCTAAAAATAAAGCCTACCATAACACGGGCATTCTTTCTTCATAAGGCAAGAAGTCTTGTGTTTCCATTCCAAACATCTCCTCCACTGACCATACTCAGCCCATGGAGTAATGTCATAACATAAGATAGTGCATGTAATGTGAAAATACACAATGCTAAAGCTAAGATAGATTACATGTTTGAGTGCTGCTATCACCAGTTTAAACACCACGTCTAACTAACATTTAACATCCAATAACATTTTCAGAAAATACTTTCTGCGGCAAGAGTGAATAGCAAGGCCATGACTCTATGCGTGATAACAAATCTGCTTCTAATTGATGACCTGCCTCGTGACCATAAACCAAATGAAGGAGATGTTTATTAAAATGGCAGTCAATCTGTCAGCCCTTAATGCTGTGCCTTGCACAAAGCAGTGAGGTCTCGACACAGCCGAGGGACCCCAGGACCCTGTAATTGAATATTAGCCCCCCGATGAGCGGCTAACAACATTGATGGACTCCAACCTCATTTCCTGCTGGAACTCTAGCATGGCAGCTGAGGGGGACTTAGGCTAAGACACGGCCTGCTGCCACTCACTGCAGATATGTCCCAAAGCCATCCCACAACCTGTGTGGGACCACAATCCCAACGACAGAAATAGAAACCGCACTGCCGTCTAGAAATAAAAAAATTTGACACAGCAGGTCACCCATAGAAAATTACCTCATGTGCTTCCCATAGCAAGGATATTTTCTCTCCTCTCACTCTCTCTCTTAAAGGACACTCAGTAGAAAAAGGAAAATGCAAAAATAGACTACAGAGTTGCTTAAAAAAATAAATAAATAAATAAAAAAGAAAGCAAAGAAAGAAATCCTTAACACTCAGTGGTAGCTAAAACAGCACCTTGGAGTCTGAGTGTGGTAGTTATTCTGGGGTAGCTATTTCGCTAAATAAGTCCAGGAAACTTCAACAGCCAAACGACAACAGTGGCCAAAGCTGAAACAACACCAAGGACGGCCTGCTGTTTTAAGAGGCTCCTAGCTTGAGTGCAGCGCAGTGTGACTCTGAAATACATCAGTGGGCTAGAACAGTGCTCCTGAGAGTTGCTGACAGATACCTGACATCCTAATACAGGGTGCTTCCTCTTGGACAAGGCAGGAGCTCTGAAAAGCCTCATTAAAATTCAAATGGCGGCAGCCTCCGTAAACAAAAAGCGTGATAAATGGCACATGGAAGTTAACCACAAAATGAAACAGCGGAGCGAGAAGAGGAACTTCTTGATGGATGGAAATCTTGGCTGAGGTGGTAAGCAACGGAGAGCAAGAGTTGAGTTAAAACATGAATAATGCAGACTAACTTGTACACTCTGGGAGGAAAAAAAACTAAATTCACCACCTTTTTGATAAATACGGTCTTCCATTTCTGAAATATTCATCCTGAATAAACATGCCACCAAGCTCCATTCTACTCAAAATGTTGATCAAAAACTCAAGGCCTTTGTTAGCTTAAATGTAAAGTCTAGATGTACAACAGGATGGATATTTAGTGAAAACATGTTCCTCAAGCATTGAATACTTGGAAAGGCCTATAGGCACATAATACCTGCATGTCTGTTCACCTGTTAAAACAACTCAGCCTTCTGAGAGGATACCATCTCCTCCGACAGAACCATCTCTTCCAATCATGGCTGCCTATTCTGATTGGCTATTTACAGGCTTTTTTTATTATGGTAAGGAGTGGCTTTTAAAACACCTTTTAAAGCTCCCTCACACAGCCAGGGACTAATAAAAATGATGAATGTCTACACTGTTTCAGCATTTGCCCACTTTATAGTTACACAAGAAATCCATAAAACGTGGCGCTGTCAGGATGCATGCCGAAGAAAGTGATAACATCCACAGGCATATACAGTTATCCGTATTCAACTCACCTATGTGCATTAGAAACAGTTCTCGTTGCGATTGGTTTTACAGGCCATTTTATATAGAAACAGACACATTTTTTACATTTACTATGACATAGGAGGGTAGCCTGTATTGAAAGCAGCTGCTGGTTTTAGATGGACATATTCTGTGTACAAAGGCTATAAATGTATGCAGTAAAGGGTGGAGGAGTTTGTCTCCACCATCATACTGTGTGTCCCCTAGGGCAGGAGGCAGGAGGAAGCCACTCATACCTCACAAAGAGACTCAAGCACAATTCAGTTTGACAGGTGATGCACTTCACATTTGTTCTCAGCACAGACAGAGACAGGGTGGGTATAACTGAAGGAGCCAGAGAGAGAGAGAGAGAGAGAGAGAGAGAGAGAGAGACGCTACTCCAAAATATCATAGCCTTCTTCTACTGTTCAGAATATGACCAGACGAAAAAACAACTCCAGATAAGTTTAGCATCTACTATCTTATATGAGAATGGTCGAAAAGCTAACCATGCTGATATTATTCCACAATACAGGAACAATGCAGCGCCTATGAATAATAACTGAGTAGTAACGTCATGTTATAGACCATGCACGTTTAGAGAAGTGCTGCACGTGCTCAAATGTATACTACAAACAACAGTGTTGTCAATGTCAAACACTTCAACGATACCTACAATCTAGCAGTTTCAGGAGAGCCATTTTGTAATTTTTCAAAAGGCATGGTTAGTGTTTGGGTCCAAAATAAGACGCGATACTTTTTTACCCGGCAACACCCAATAGTGCGCGCTACTGTAGCAGTGTAGCTTACAGTGATGTTCATACACATTGCATTCAAGCAAAACAGTAGGCTATGCATTGAGAATAATATGTAGGTTACAGGAATAATTATTTCTCAACAGTTTTTATGTGGACTAAGTAAATGTAAAGTAATGGGATATCTGTTAAAATGGCATTTACAATTTATCGTGGGTTAAATATGCACGACCGCTGTTTAAAAATTACAGTAGCTTACCTCGACTAGTAGTGACGCCCCTCTGTTGACTTGCTGTCTTGAGAAGCTGTACTGTAACGTTGCACTGGCTGTGGAGATAGCGATGGAGATGAGCGCAGAAGTTGAGCGAAACTGGTAAGCTGACGCGGTAAGGCTAAACTATATGTTTCATTCTGCTTATACAAATTTATGGCGATGCTTTAAGAGCCACCGCTCTTTCATATTAGGTAATTTAGACTAACAGCTCACTATTATAGAGATGTTCAAGTCTACAACTACGCAGTTGACGGTGCTCCCACTCTGTGTGTTCCAAAACTAAGCACTCCCCGAGGACACGTGACTATCCCACGAGAATAGCTTTCATCCCCTCCCCAGCAGCTGGGATCAATTACACCGCTGTTTCACTTCAACAAACTCGGCTTCTTCTGCGCTCTCTGTCCATGATGACTCGCTGATACCTTTCAAACTACGATTTCCTTCATACCATTAGATTGATTGCAATTGCAGTCCTGATGTAGACTAGGCTACCCATCCGCCAAAATCAATAATATTGCCATTGGCATTCTTTTCACATGGTGAGGTAACTTCCAATTGCATTCTAACAAGTGCGCCTGACAATTGATCTAGTCTGTTATGTAAGTTTAACTGGATTCAAATATATTTCGCACCAACATCTAAACAAATGCCTTATCAAGAGACATGAGTCATGATCCTTTATGGCAAAATCTTACACAATGATCCCACCTCTCAGAATCTCATTGCTTCCATGGTTCATATGTGTGAGCAAGACTGATTTCACATTATTAAATTCTGTAAATTATTAAAATTTGTAGACACATTGTGAATATTAAACCATTACCTTGTGTCATGGTGACTGGTGATGATCTACATTGGCTTAATCCAGTGTAAAATTAGCCCTCTGAATAACATGACACTCAAAATGAAGGTTGCTTATTTTCTTAAACTATCGGAAAGAACTGTAACAGATGCTACACTCACCTAAAGCCAGTAAAGGACTAAAGGATAAGGTTTTTGACTGAAGATCTAAATAAAGTAAATCTGGTGTTTAGCTTCTTACTGACATGGCTATGCCATTTTTTTTTTACGTAAGCGATCCTGTCAGATTTAGTGATGTTGACTTGTCTTGACTGGTGGTCTCAAATGATTTCAGACAGATGTCACATGGTCATACAGTGGAAACATTTTGAGTAAATAAATGTGATGTTAGGCCTGGATTTAGCTAAAACCTGCCATCTAATACTTCACAACATACTGACTCAGTCAACCTTATGTAACACATTATTATTCACAGGAAAAATGATTATGGCTGACGATCATTCCAAGCTGTGTTTACACACTGTCAAAGTTAGCAGAAGGTTGGGGACAAACAGTACTGTGAATCTGCAAACAATATGTGAGTACACATTCACGACTCGATCAACACCACTTCAAAGCCAACATTTGCCCACTGCAACAAACTTGCACAACTGGACAGAGTTGGAAGGAGCTGCTTGCCGTTCCTCTGGATATATTATGTGTACTGTGGCAGAGGGCAAAACACAGGGCTGGTATGGTGGTGGTGGTGGTGTGTGTGTGTGTGTGTGTGTGTGTGTGTGTGTGTGTGTGTGTGTGTGTGTGTGTGTGTGTGTGTGTGTGTGTGTGTGTGTGTGTGTGTGTGTGGCGGGGGGTCATGTGGAGGATAGAGCTAGGTTCATGCCTTGAGAAAGTGGCTCAGTTGTACAGTCCCCTCCACTGTCAGCTCAGTGCAGTGCCCCAGAGAAACGTTCTGCAGGGACTTGAGTGGCAGTGTGTCATGGCAGAGACTGTCAGTTGCTCTGCATATCCGTGTCTGTGCACATCTTCAGCTGAGTCCAAACTCTTCCCCCCTGGAGACAAACTGCATGACCAGTTTTCTGTAAACAAAGTGAAAACTATAAATAGAGGAGGTTGTATATTTTTCCTGGTGGGCAGGCTATTAAGAGGCAGATTGGGAATTCTTCTCCCTGACCCCTCTCTGCTCCTCCCTTGACCAGACCGGATGTTCCCTTCACAACCTGCAACAACATCATCTCCATGTGGACACAAAACAACAACACAAACAAAACAGCAGCAGTTTTGACAGACAGTTATACTGGGACCCGAGGCACCAAATGAATGCTTGTACCAAACAAGCTGAGCAACTCACTTTTTCCATCCTGTGTGACTTTTCAAGAATCACAATGTTAGAGCGAACGCTGACCTCATGCAGTTCACCTCACCTCATCCGAGCCCCAGGCACTGAGACCTTGTTTCCATCTTCCTTGCCCATTTGTTGTGTTTTTTCCTTCCCTGGTATGTGTCCATAGTTTGTGAAAATGAACTGTGCTAAAATTACAGTCCCAAAAGAGTTGAAGGGAGAAGGCTCAACATGGGCCAGCTGCATCATTTGAGGCAGTTATCTGGCAGGGCCGCAGTAGGAGTTTCCTGGGGTAGGGCCAGATAAAGGAGAGAGTCGCTTTAAAATGCCCATGGGTGAGAACGGTAGAACGACAACCCACCTGGCCGCCGCCATGCTTGAAGGTGGCTGCACGCAGACTGTGAAATTTACCCCTCCCAATACAAAGCAGAGTGAGACAGAGTTTTTATTGCATGCCGATGGACCACAGCTTTGTTTACGCAGGAAGCTGGCAAATTTAGTCCCAAGGGTGCAAAGGAAACGAAAGGTTTAGGTATTGCAGGTGGCAGGCGTTTCTTTCTCGCTCTGCTTCAGTGTGTAGAATGCTAAACAGGTAAAGCCCCCCAGCCATCCAGTCTCCCCACAACACTGGCCCGTCCCAGAAATGAAAGCAGCACCCTGAATGAGGCCACACTGAGATCTCATCCCCTTTTTTGGCTCACAAAACATGAAGCTTTCCTGGGTCTCCATCTGCTGGCGTTTGAGACGAGAAGTGAAAGCAGTCACGCAGATGATTCATGGGGCTCTAAAAGAGGTTTTCTTTATTGAAAATCTCCCAGTGACGGAGGATTTGAGTTCAGCACTCAGATTCTTTTTTCGTAGGTGGTAGAATGAAATAGCTATATAAATATCACAGAATTTGTTTATTTCTCATTCTTTTTATGTGGTCATATAACACCTCAGGTTTAGCACATGTACTGTGCGTAGGTGGATAATTGCATTTGAGTATATTCCCTTGTTAATCGGACTTTGACCAAACAAGATTGGATTCTTATTCCATTTAAATATCAAATGAGCAGGGCTAAATGCTCAATACTGGCCTGCTATTCCCAAGGCATTTCATGAGCTACAAACAATCCCCCTCACCAGAAGCAAACAATTATATGATAATGAAAGCGTTATGCATACTAATATCGTCTCAAAATATCGCATTCAGGTTCAAGTGTGTAGCCAAACCAGCCTGTGAGGTCACACAGTAGTTTCCTCTGCCTAGTCAGACCTGCAGGGCAATGTTCTGATTTAAGTCGGGACGAGAAGTGGAAATCGACTGCAAGTGACCTGTTCATGACCTCAGATTTGCTTCAGTCGAGTAGCTTTACGCTTTACTAATATATCACCCAAAGATTAGGTCTCCACATATTGTTAATCGTTAGGGTTTTATCCATTTTTAATTGAAGAGTTGTATCTAAAGCTGGAGCAGAGTAATAATTGATGAGGTCCACAGATGGTACATGCTGAGTTGTATTTTCTATTTAAAGGAAATGTCCGCATTCAATCAGCCCATAATGCCTGTTCTTTGAGATTGGTAACGATAGGCACCAATACCAATTATACACCTTTAAATCATAGCCTCTAGCGATCATTTAATTAATTGTACATAAAGATAATTAATTACATAATTCTCAAAAATCATCCTAATCAAAATGAGGTCAAACAGGATGTAACTTGGAGCTAAAGTCTGCTGTTGTAGTTTCAATCTTGCTTTCTGGCTGTCAGGCAGGTTTGACAGCGTTACACGATATGAAGTGTTAGACATTCTCCCATAGACCATTTCTTTGCTGCAGGTGGCAGGCAATTAGGCTGGATTGACATGGCCCAGTTGAGGGGTGTGTGGCTAATTCACACAGCACCAGGAAACATTTCATCCAGCTGACAGCGCAGAGCCGGCTGGATCGAAATCGATTCGCAACGCAAACACTAGTGACGGCCGCCTGGTCTTGTTGTGTCAGATTTACGACCTCTGGGCCAGAAATGAGAGTCGAATACCTTACCCACGACGTTATAAAAATACACCATTATAAACGTTGAAATCAAACTTCTTCCAAAAAGATAAGAGTCCGGGCAAAGTCGAGTGCAAAAAGTACAGTTTATTCTGTCAGAGAACCAACATCATAAACCGGAGCAAGGATCCGAAGATTCTGCTCCCGAACACAGAAAGTGTCTGCCTTTTATACATGCAGGGTGCTTATGTTTTTTTCAATGCTGGTAACACAAATCTCTAACTACTGCTTTTGGAACCATCATACAGCAATATCAAATAGTTTGCTCTTCTGCACAACATTCCGCTGAACATGCGGTGACATATTTCATCAAAGCGGCATGTAACATATGTGAGATATCGTTGTGAACATGAAACAAAGACATATCAGTTCTATTCTGCTGACTAGGCATTCGTAATTTCCCCTTGATTTCATCTATGTTCTTACGGTGACACTTTTACAACAACATCCCTTTATATGTGGTTTCCATCAGGTACAAGAGCGAAATCCCTAAATCAGGGCGCTGGACAGTTTTATGCTAATGATTCCCTCCGGTTCAACCTGAGGCTGGCTCCAACATGGCGCCTCAAAACTGCTGATGTAGTAAAACTGGCCCTTGAAAGAGTGGCCTTGAGGAGACTGGAGTCAACTGGCGGTCATTCAACAGGTTGAACTTCTACTCCATTCTCTAGAGCACCACCTCTGGTTGGAATTAGTATGGCCCTAAGCTCCTTTGGCTTCTCAGTGGTGCCATCTGTGTTAGACACTGGTATTGACAAATTCTCTTTGGAATATTAAGATTGAAACTATAGTCAGACTTCAATCTCCTTTAAAATAAATCATAACATTTCTTGATGGTGTTATACTTGAAATTATTCTACATTTCCCCCTTTGAGACTTGCATAGTCTCATAAATTATAGCTACATTCAACCACCATCCTGGGTTGACAAGTGGGAAAAGATCTCTTTTGTTACACCCAATTGTTGAGAACCTTACACAGAAAAAACAAACAAACAAACAAAAAAATAAAAATGAATTCTCTTTCCAGGCGGCTCCTCTCTTCATATTAATTTCTTAGGTAACCACCAAGTAGAGGGTTAGAGAGTTTGCTATAGAATATGTGTAGTACAGCTGATCAAATGATTCAAGTCCCCTTAGATGTTTGTCTTGTTGCGACTTGGAACTGTGGCAAATGGCTTGGCTCAGCAGTCCTGATCAATCATAAAGCACAGGCTTCATACTTAATGCAAATGTCCACTGATTCTAGATGTTTATAGCTAGTTCCTTCCAGTCGTATCGTTGCAGTTGTGGTGATCCCCGGATCTTTGGCTTGCCGTTGTCGGGTGGTAGGTTTGGTGGCGAACAATTTGATGTCATCATGACAGTCAGATCATGGAAGGCTGAAGATGGCTAGAATGGGCCAGATTGATAACTGGTGCAGCTGAGTTCCATCAGATGTTTGGATCGTCACATCGCAATCTTATGCATCACTCCTGGTCAGGTTAATAGAGATAGTAGAACAGAAGGAAAAAGCAAAGCAAAAAGAAACACAGCAACAAATACATACAGCAACATAAACACCGAAGCGTTCAGAGAATGGCATGAGATTACTGCTAAACAGTAAGTATTTATTTTAAATTTGTAGACCAAGCCGTATTTAATAAAGACATATATTTTAGTCTCAATTTAGATTATTCACCATTTTAAATAAATTTGGCTTGTGTTTCAAATTTGGATGTATTTATCATCCAAAGCAACCAATATTAAACTAATTTATACCATGATTCAGTGGAAAGATTAACACAAAACGCTAATTTCACATGTCAGCTTTGCTAACAATATCCAAAGTAATAATTTTTCTGATTTAGATTTCTATTCCCTTATAAAATCATGCTACAATAACTGTTTTTAATTATTCATTACCAGGGCATCAAATTTCCCTATTACTTTTCAACTATCTTTTGGTTAGCCCTACAATTCAAAATATTAAGTCTTAAACTAAACCTTAACAAATTTGATCAATGTGCGTACTCCCACCATAACTGATGACATCATTTCAACAATTTTTTATACTTACGTACCAAGTCGGTTAAAAATTTGTTCAGTATTCTTGTCAGTATATCACCTGCTATTCAAAATGGGCAGATAATATTAAAGTTATTCTGTTCTACAGAGTGAGTTTAGGAGCAAGCTAGCAACTCACCAAATTCTTCAATTTCTTCTAAAAAATCTTTGTCCTGTCCTATCCCTCCCCCTTTTGACAATCGTTAATTGTCAACAAATGGGGTGGGCCACATTTTTTCCTGGATGCCACTCCTACTCCAGGTAGGCCTACATTACTCCATTCATACACATCATGCATGCTCTCACACCTCTTTCAAGCACTTTCACTCAAAGGCCTCACATGCATTCACACTCATCATACAATTTTTGACTGTTTTTCAACATAATACTGCATCCAATAGTTCCTCCTGAATAGCACAATCAAATTACTTTACTCTCAGATGGTCCAAGTGCCGAAAACAGCCAATAAGTCTGCCTTTTGTCCTTCTATCTTTCTACCGTTATTTACTTATTTAGTTAGTTAGTTTTTTGCTTTTGTTTTGACTTACATTTATACATCTTGGTTTACTGGAGATCACAATCATACCATTTAGTTTGTGGATCTTTGCAGACATAATACTACTCACTTTGCAAAGTATCAGCTATGGTTTACAGCTGCTATATATTTGTTTCTAATACTGTATTATTGAATCACCTCATCCACCTTCGGTCAAAAAGTAGCTTAAGTTACCTGCACATCTAGTCAGATAACAATAACAGAGGCTACTTCTTTTATTCAGGATCTATTCCTACATTTAGTCGCTCTCCTAATTGCCTCGTTTACTTATTATATTGTTCCCATAAAATCCCAGCCATGGCATTAGTTTCAATCTCTTTTAACCAATCTTCTATTCATCTTCACTATCTTATCGAACACGGGGAACCATTGATTCAAAGCCCACTAAGTTATACTCTAAGTAAAATCATATTTAATTGGTCTAAATGTTAAACTTTTAGTATGTTTTTGACTTCTACAATACTTGACCTTTAGTTTCCCTAATCATTAGTGTAAACTTCAGTTTGGATGTCCCTAGATGAGCATATTCCTCAAAAACATTTCAGAACAAGCTCTGTTGGGTTGTTGCTTCCTATGGATCTTTGTCCATGGCATCCTAAAGCCATGAACCCAAATTTAGCTGATTCTAAATTGGCCTGGCCAACAGAACCATGGATCATTAATGATTTGAATTTAGAGCCAGGTCCTTTAAGACATCTGGCTTAAGCCTCAATCCTGAGTGCTGTTGAAGAATATGCTCTTAATTGTTCTGACCCTTGTCATGTGAAGTGCGGGTTAGTAGCAGCATATGTTCTTTGGTCATGACCTTATTGCTTTCGCTGTCCGGCTGGTGTGCCTCTTCTGTCCGGCCCAGGCCCTTCTGCTTGTTAGACTGTCCATGTCCCTCAGAGTACTCAACCACCCATTTGTGATGACTTTCCTTTCAGTTGTGCTTGTTTTCCTTCAGTTTTGTTCAGTTTCCTTGTGTTGTCTCTTGTATTGACAATTCTTCATGTTGCCATGTTACAGTCTGAAGGTGAGGCCAAGCAGCCACCCTGAAACGGTTTAGGGCTTCATGGATGGCCCCCACCACACTGACGATGTGATTTTCCTTTTTCCTTTTTTTTTTAGTGTTCGGATGCCTCATGCTTGAGGCTCCATTGTTGCCATAATTGGACTCATTTTTGACTGATTGTCACTTGGGCATATTCTTTCTTCTCTCTCCAAGGTGTGAGTTGGGTGTTGATAGATAGTCACTTTGTCCACCAGTCTCGTAGGCTGTCAGTGCATGAGCTGTAGGTCCATTGGTATAGATGATGCTGATGGGCTTGGATGGGGCCTGGATCCAGACTCCGAGGTCACACAGCCTATGGACAGACTCAGAACTTGATGTTCAGTTAGTAATCAGTTACTGTCTTTCCCTGTCTCTGTCCCTTACCTTTATAATGTTACCCCATTGTCTCAATGAATCCCCACGTTTTGATGTCAAATTATCAAATCACAGACGCATCTATCTTTCCTGAATGTAACCAAACAAACAAAAGAAACAACAGCAATTAAGAACTTCACCACATTCCCCATATCTTCCAATATGTTTATACTTTTGCATCCTAAATCTAGGCATTCCCTATCCATTGACATTTTTCTTTCTTTTCTTCCTTTTTTTCCCTAAATCTATTTGACATTTTCTCCCCATAAATTTCATTCAAAGTCACTTATTAAAGAATTTTTTTCTTTTTACTTCCACAATTTACTAATCACATTAAATTGTGATTGTGATCTTACTACTGACTGTAGTTTGTATCATGTGTTGACTGACTCAACTTTGAATTTTGCACCAATTGGGTTAGGTTAGGGTTAAACAAAATTTAGAAACTCGGTATTGTGACAATAAGGTCAAAAGTTGTCATAGCTTCACAGTTTGAGAGAAAATCAAAGTTCTGAGTAGTTGGTTTTTCCCCTTGTGGGTTTTGGCTCCACCTCAAACCAGGTAACCCTGATTGTACACTTGATCACTCAACAAATTTTGACCAAGGCCTTAGGGTTTAAATGTTTAGCTGCAGTCTTTCCCGGTTTTTAGAAATGGAGTCAATGCCCAGTTAGAGACTTCAAAATAGGCAGTTGTAATGGTAACGTATTTTATAAACATTATGTGAACAAGGGCCTACTCTACCCATTTGACCTTTATCAACTCTTTAATATCCATTATTTAGACATCAACCTGGGACTTTAATTTACTGGTTGGTATCATATCCTTTTTACTCAACTTCTTTCTTTATTGTATACAATATTAGACTAGTGTGTTTTATAATAATAATACTGGATAACCCTTTATTTAAAATGATTATTAATTGATATCATTACTATATTATCGTGTATTTATATTATTATAACTGAACCCAGACAAGGCTTATACCCACCATGGTTGGATAACTCACCTCACGCGTTCAGCTGTTATAGCATAATTCACTACTAAGCTTTATTTACAGCGCAACCATTCAACCCACGGATGCAAACCTGCCCCTCGTACTATTCTATCAGCGTGCCCTCTCGTCCTCCTGACCCCCTTCACCCTGCCAGGGTACCTTCTAGCGTGAAGGGTGGAGCGCTACGGAGCCGTCCTAACCCTCCTCCCCGAGGAGTGGACCTGACGCACTTTTACAACTGCCTTCCTAGCCCTCTTCCACTATTGCAAAGAGTGGAAAAGCGGAACTGACGCAGACGCCGTCCTTACCTTGGACTGACGATTTATACCTGCCGTCACTGGCCCCCCTTTGCTTCAAGAAGCAAAAAGGCGGACTGCCACAGGGCCGTACCAACCCTTGCCCATCCGCAAGTGTACTGACGCAACTTGAACCTGCTGCCACCGGACCCCTTATCGCCTGAGGTTGGATAAGAGCGGACCAATCACAGGGAGCATTCACTGATTCCCTCTAGCCGATTCCGCCATCATGTGTCAGTTGAAGCTGGGCTACACCTATTCTTATGTCTATATATTTTTTCCTGTTAGGCTTCACCCCCCAACTGCACTCACAATACTATGGTTTGTTGTTAGTAATGCTTGTAATACTACACACAAACAAGTAACAAACAATTGACAAACAACACAAGCATGCAACATACAGTTTTGCATTCAACCTCATTAGCATGCGCAGCTTAGCATTCAAACCTTGTCACAGCTGACTTCACAAAAAATACACAATCCACTACATCAGGGGTATGCCTAGTCCTATACTGACTCCTGCAGAAAGCACAGCATGAACTCAGCATACTTTTGTTTAAGAGTGAATAAGTAAGACACATTTACAAATTTTCAGAACTATTT
>JAODXP020000030.1:1793590-1866898 GCA_027497455.2 Sardinella longiceps
GTGGACAACAGGAACTCATTACCCTGCTCCTTTTGCCTCTGGTTTTTTTTTTTTTGCCCGTCTCCTCACATTCATTTCTCTTCCCATTTAGTTTGATAACAAATGCAAGTTCAAAGCCCAGATGGGCACTGGCACTATTAATGAAGGTTCTGTCTCAGCACATGGCAGACCTTGGCCTGAGAGACAATCGCCATGTTGGTGTTAGATGTCCTCGTTGGCAAGCGGCAGGAGGTCACCGTTAAGCCCTTTAAAAACAGGAGGACAAAGTTGGTGCTGATATTTTTTTTCTTTTTTTTTAAAGCATGCTGAGTAAAATGCTGAGTGCCGCCTCCATCAACATGCCTGGTGATGTACTGGCAGCAGGACCGTTTCCATCCCATCATTATGGGGAAAGAGTTGGCATTACCAATGTTTCCAAATCAGCTGCTTGTATAGTTACAGTGATAGAGGGCTGAGCTTGGGCACAGAAAAAAAAAAACTTCTTTGACAAAAATATAATCATTATAAAATCTATCTGGAACAACTTAGAAGCAAAAAGAAAAAAGAAAGTGTCAAAAGAGAATAAAATAAACAACAAAAATCCATGAATATAATTACTGAATAAATGAAATCAAACTTCAAGCATGGAAGTTTTTCATAAGCCGTCTCTGAGAGTGTCTATACGTTTTCCAACTGTAATTTCACACATCCTGGGTCTTGCTTCTGTTGGAAAGATGTCTTCAAATTTGTGTTTTACAAAGCCATCTGGGCCAAGGACCAAGCATATGCTCTTTTAAAGAATAGCCTGCATAAATGGATCTTTCAAAAGAATCCCTGTATCTTAGTTGTTGTACTGTTCCTGTTTCTTAAGTTATTTTTTTCATTGGAAAAACGCTGCTTAAAAACTATGCCTTTTCAGTAGGAGAGTAATTAATAGCAATTCCTTTAAGCATGTAAAAGGGAGGGTCAATACTCTCAGAGGACTCTCAAATGATCCACCTCCTCTTCCCACCTCCTTAACCTCTTGATAGGAAGACCCAGGAGATGTGTCCCATCTCTACTGCTCTGCGGGTATCACTCGTGTAGAGACAATTGGATACCAATACTAAAGCATTCCTTCCACTCATTCTGAAAGCCTACTGTTAGAGCACCGTATTATCTACTTAAGAGACAGTCCACACTGCAAAAAGACACCACAGACTTTTGGCCTCTTATTATGGATCAAAGTATCCAAACCACTACACCTTTCTGCAGGTCTCAAATGAGAAAGAAAGCATGAGAATGTGGAAAAAGAATGATTTGTCTGAAGAGAAATGGGGCGTTTTTGAAGCACACTACTCCAATATGCTGCTCAGTCTTCACAGGTGAGGAGGGTCGGAGGAGCCGTGTTGAGAGATCAGCCACCTTCCGTCTGTCTGCCCCCGAAAGTTCACGCTTGCACAAGGTTAATCTCCCGAAATCTTTGTCATTGAGAAAATAGAGTTGTCAGCCTATTTAAAAACTCCAAATTGATCCCTCAGCCATTCCGTTAATAGAAAGATCTTGAGGACACAGGGGAGAATGGGTATGAAAAAAAAAACAGTGGGCTGATTAAATCGACTTCATTTACTTAACTTGCAGCTAATATTTCAATTAGAGCATCTTGAGTTGGAGGTAGGGTAGGGTTAAAATTGGAGCAGGGTAGAGAATTAGTTCCTATGATTAATAGGAGGAAATGAAGACTCCCCCACACGCATGATACTCCTCTCATCCAGTTCATCACTGCCACTTCCACCCCCTCTCATGTCACTCAGCCTAATACAAGATGAGCCTTTATCATTCTATTTGCTCCATCCCGCAGTCTTCTGGAGAGACTTGACTCCGCCATTGTGCTGCAAACAGCTTGCTGAGGTGCTTCCCTGCTGACAAGTGCGTGTGTTTATGTGAAAGTGAGAATGCATGTGTGTGTGTGTGTGTGTGCGCGCGCATGTGTGTGGAAATTTGACAAAAAACACATTTGAGACTTCCTGTGCAAACCAGCCACCCCCCTCGCCCCCCCACTCCCTCCCTCCCCCTGCCTCTCCCCTTACCCCGTCCTCTTCCTGCCGCCTGTCCCCATTACCATAAACCCACTCACTCATGATATCCATTAATGCTGTGTCTTATTAAAAACCTATCAATACGCGGGCTGCCAGCGCACTAATGGCCAGGAATTCCTCTCAGTTAAATCTCGACTTTCGTCTCCCGCTCCGGCCCTAATGAGTGCCATCCCTCAGCATCTCTTTGGGCTAAATCACCTTTATTTGTATCTGCCTACTCGCACCGCCAGTAATTTATACAAGTGTGCACAATGGGAGATGCATTACGCCGGGGCCCCGGGGGGCCCCTCGCCGCTTACAGGGTGATTCAGCTCCGCGCAGGGGCCCCCATGGTGAGCCGTTAATTGTTCCGGGCCCCGAGTCGGAGCCGATAAAAAGGGCACTTGCTTCCACTGTTGCTCATTGATAAAGCATTGTGTATTTTTTTTCTGCGTTTTTTTTTTTTTTAGCAAGTTTATTTTTAAACGGCGAGTCAAAGGGAGGGCAAAGTCGCCAATGGCCGTTTCATAGGAGTTTGCCCTCTAACTCAGGGGAGGAATTGGATATTGCTCTATCAATCTGAGCGTTTTACGGCGCCAGCTCTCCCGGCGTGAGAAATGTGTGGGAGTATTTACACTGTCGTTTACAGTGTGAGTCCGAGGCAAACGTCAGCCTCCATAAACTTGGCCTGGAGTCAGCAAGGCAAGACATTGCGAGAAGGGCCAAGACACACTCTTTCATAGCAATGTCCACAGCTGAAGGCACCTAACAACGGACGGAGCAGAGGACACTAAGGTCTGGTACGAAAATAAAATCTATTTTAATACCGCCTGCAACCGAGAGAGCAAATTTACGTCAGCCTAGAATTTCTATGCGTTCACTCTCGGCATTAATGAATGATAGCTTTATGGCTAAAGAGGTCCCTCGACTTTTAAATCTAAAATTTCCATTTTCAACAATGTCACAGTCACCTATTGCGTGGTATTCCTAGGGGCAAAATGTATTCTGTTTGTTGGCAGCAGCAAGGACGAGGAAAGATTAGCAAAACCTTTACTTAAACTGTCAACAAAGACCTGCTGGAAAGATGTCGAGTGGGAGAAAGGTGTGTGAGTGTTTGTGTGGGGGAGTGCTTGTGTGTGTGTGTGTGTGTGTGTGTGTGTGTGTGTGTGTGTGTGTGTGTGTGTGTGTCTGCGTTTTGAGGGAGGTGGGGGCTGTGAGGGTCGTTGGAGTGGGCCTGTGTTTCCAGTGGCCGTGATGACAACTTTAGTGCTAGCGCTCACTCCAGGTTTCTGATGGAGTGGAATGACCCAAACAAGTCATTTGTCTAGCTTAAGCCTTTACCTGTGGCAGTATGAGCAAAGCCTTTGGGAGATACATGTGCGCCGCCCCTCAATATCCTCGTAATAACCCAGAAAAACAAGACTATAACTGCCTTTATGTTATAGCCATTGCAATCATCATCAGTTCTGGGGCTGCTGTGCGCGGGGCAGCCAGGGCGAGCCTGTGCCAACAGCGGCAGTAGTATAAATGCACTTTGAGGGATGGTATGGATGGCGTGCTGTTGGACAGGAGCCAGACACACATCCAAAGCTACTAAAATCATGGTCCTCGCTGACTCAGGCTGTTACACACATGCATTATACATGCTCATTCTCTCTCTTTCTCTCTCTATCGCTCTCTCTTTTCTTTCTCCACATTCCCGCTGCACGCTTCATCATTATGTCCCCACAAAATGCTTGTCTGTGTGAATCAAAGATGCGATGGCGACAGATGTGGAGAAATGAGAAGAACCTTGCCTGGGACTTGACTTTGAGAAACACCAGGGGGACACGAGTGTTGGCTGGGGCGGGAGGCTGGCAGGAGGCTGACGGTTGGACAGGCAGGCAGGCAGGCAGGCGGGCGAGGGGGGGTAAGGGGTGTGTGTGGAGGGGAGGGGGGGGGGGGGTCGGCAGCGGTGAGGTCCACAAGAGGCTCCTTCAGTCTTGCAGGAGGAGGACCTGGGTGGAGCATGCACTGGGGGGCAGCATTGCAACACTGAGGCTCTGGTGGCAAAACAGCTCTGGAGGCAGGCAGGCAGGCAGGCAGGGAGGCAGGGAGGCGGCGGTGGCCTAGTGGTCGTGTCAGAATTAACCATCACTCAGTCACAACACATTAGGGATATGGCGCTGGAGATGGAAGGGGGAAAAAAAAAAAAAAAAAAAAAGCTCCAGCTGACATTTTGAGTCAGATTGGGGAGATGTACTCCTAAGTAACTTCCCTGGTTTTTGTCTGTGCCGTGCAAGTCCTCTCCGAGTGTTTTATTTATTAGTGCATAATAAGTTGATGGAAGCGCAGAAGCGATGAACAGACACTCATTAACCACTGCCTGTCTTTATTTTTAGGCCGTGGGAGGGAGAGGATGTGACAACATTCCCTTTAAAATGCTAACATGTAATAAACTGTCGCAGCAAACCAAGAAAACAAGTAGGTATTGATTTTAATGAGCACCTTACTGCTGATTTTTTTTTTTTAATTGAAAGGCTTCAAAACGACTCCTTCCCAGCATCGCATTCACAAGCATAATAGACATCTCTAAGAATTTAATATTTTATTCAAGCACAGTTTGATATTGTGCTTCTGCCAACTGTTACTACGCGCTGACTCTCTGGGAAACCGTGTCCCCACTGTTTTAATTCCCTGTCTATCGGTATATTTTATCTCCTGGCCAAGTTAACAGAAGCGAGGCTGTGGTCCCAAAGCAGATTTGTAAAACCTTTTATTGCAAATGTATGTAAGGCAGTTAGTGCTTGCAGATGAGAAAGATCCTATCCGATGGGTTGTAAAAGTCCCAAAATGCATAAAACAATCCCCAAATGAATATTTTGGGACCACATGCGGATGAAGCAGATCACAATGTGTCCTCCGAGCCTCGTAAGCCCCAGTAAATGTCGAGCTTGCCTATAATGTATTGCCACCGCACACACATACTGCATATTAAGAAAGCATCACAAATTTAGTGGACATCAGTTGCGAATTAGCTTGCGCATTATCGCTGTCGTTTGCTGTCGCCGCGGCCATAAATTGCCACGCTTAATTTGGGCTGCGGCTCTCCAGCACGTCACAACGGATACGGCGCGGGGGAACGCGGCTAGCGCTCGGGGAGCCTCCTCACCCGCGTCCAGAGGTCACGGCGTGACATTGCACCGAGCTGCAGACACATGGGCTCTAAAATGACTAAATCCCTCTGTCAGTGTCTCTGACCCCCAGCGTGGCTGTTAGCGCTGTAGCGTTCACACTCTTTGATGTGCCCCTACATGGGACTGGTCATTGGGCTCGTCTGTGGATTGATCTAGTGCTGCTCAAATGCCCAGAGGTCTATATGCGCCACCCCCACACTCCAAACACACACACACACACACACACACACACTTCACACAATCACACACGCATGCACACACTCACTTCACACACATACATACACACACACTCACTTCACACACATCCATCCACCAACACCCAACCCCATCCCCTCCCCTCCCCCTCCTCCTCCTCTCCCCTCTTTTGCCTGATTTGCCCATCGCACAGGGAATGATGGGGCTGATGGGGCTGGCACCCTGATGCAAGTCCTCCTTTAGCACTCTCTCTCCCGCTGTTGCCTCATCTCCATTCCAGCTCGGACTCCCACCCACCCACAAACACTCCCTACTCCACTGAGCGGACTGGGGGGAGAAGAAATGGTGCAAAGTATGGAAATAAACAGCATGGTAGACATTAACGCATTGGTAGGGACTCCAAATGAACGCAATCAGCATCGCATTATTCTGGCTGAGGAGTTGCTCGTCACGAGCATGGTTCACGTAAGTGGAAAATGTGGGTCAAATCTTCCATGCGCTAATTGTAAGAGATAGACAAGCTTGTTAAATGGTGGCATGTGGGTGGAATGCCGACATCCTTCAGATTAAGTAGCTGTCCAGTGAGTGAGTGAGGTTTCTAATCCAATCTAATGCACTTACGGACACTTTCATACTTAAATCTGTCAGCTAAAACATACCCACCCGCCTCCACGCTTAATATCCCTTAAAAGGCTTTAAGAAAAAGAAAGACAATAAATTATATCACTTCAAGAATATGTGCCATGATTTAATGGGGAGAACGCTGCAATTATTGCTCTCTGTTCTATTATTTCATTTTCCTACATAATTAGATTTAATTATTTAGATCGGTTTTAATCTGCTTCCCTCATAGTCTCATTTCCCCTTCAAATTAACACTGTGGATTCATATCTGTGTCTGCTTTAATCTGCATTCTATCAGCAGGCTGTCACAATTCTCACTTCATCCTATACATCAATATACAGTGTATGGCTTTCAACCTGCGTTTTAAAATGCAAACAAAGATTTCTGAAAGCCACCTTTATATTTTTATATGGCAGGATTGAGGCAGCATCAATATGTAAAGAGAGCTGAGCACAGAAAAGAAATGTTGAATGTACGTGAAGACATCCAATTGAATAAAGGCATGTGTTGAATGAACACGCATAGTGTCTTGAATGTCAAACAGTTAAATGAAACTAATTAAGAGAGATGGGGGAGAGGGGGGGGGGGGTGGGATGGAGAGAGGGGTTGAAAAGAAAAGGTGTAGGCATTTGGTTTTTAAAATATTCAGCAGACCTTTGACAGCCCAAGGGTATTTCCTAACAAGCCGCATCCCCTGAAGGTTGCCATGGCCTTCAGCTTGGTGGCTGAGGGGGAAGCGCAATATACAAAAGATAATGAGGAATGACTTATCATACCTGTAGCATCAGTCACCAGCCTCCGACCAATTCACCAGTGTCATGGCTTAATTCCAGTAAGGCACCATGTTTAAGACACTCATTTAAAATCCCCCGTAGACCAGGGATAATTAGATCTTAATCAAGACACAATCTATAACACGTGTGAGAGGTTTTTCTGAACAAATGTGTCACACGAGGTGTGGCGTTAAAAGGAGATACTCCTGGATTATTACACAACTTTTTATTCCGTTTTTTTCTCTTTAAATGTGTTCTTTTTTATTTCTGTTTGTCTCTGCGATGTATCAGTGTATATGTGCTTCTTCAAGCCATCATTTTCTTCAGCCCTGCTCACCACTCGGGTTGGCATAGTCTGCCACTGCTCTTGCTTCTTCTCCTGCAGTGGCACACAGCTCCACCATGTTCCCGTTCACCAAATCCCTTACTAATTGTTTCCGTCTCCTAGGTAGCAGGGCTGGTCTTTGATGTTCAAACCCAACGTCCTTACAAAGGGAGGCTGACTGTGGGAGCAGCGGAGGAGCCAGATGGGCCGCGACAGGATGCGGCGAACCTGACGTCTCTCTTCCCCTTTCAAGTGCTCCAGTTCAATCAGCCCTCACCATACAAGCTGTTGTGGAGCACCTTTGAAATCAGAGCGTCTGCACAATAGTCTTGACTGCTAATGACTTCTTGTAAAGTTCCAAAGCAGCTCTGATTACGCACTCTAACAAGCGCGGATGAGAACACATATGCCAGCGAAGCCGCACGTGCGCACACATACACACACACACACATACACACCAGCGGTGTTTCTCCGGCAACACTCATAAAACCAACATGAGGATGCTAGTAAACAATTAATATGTTAATTTCAGAGTCACTACCGAGCACTGAAGCAGGTGCAGCATTGAGAATAGAATGGTGCCATAAAAAAAGAGAGAGAAATAAAATGGCAACTCCTTCCATGCTCTGCTGAAACTCTGTTGAGTTTCTTTCTATTTTTTACACACAAAAGGCTCTGGGGGAACATTGGAGCCCTCAATAACGGAATATTAAAAGACAGTCACACACACACACACACACACACACACACACACACACACACACACACACACACACAATGTAAACGCATTCCATAACCTTAAGCCGCTGACCCAATAAGTAGGTGAAGCTAATGAGCTTTATGAAATTCAAACGGCTGCATCTGGCTATTGACGTGGCTGAGGCTCTTTCTGGTCTCTGGGTTGCAGCCTTATTATACCGGCGGCTGACCTACGATCTTTCCGGTTCAATATCCCACCTCCACCTGTCAAACTCACACGTTCCCAGATGTGTTGTTCTGTCTGCAGACATGCCAGTACCGGGCCAGCTCTCTCCACCGGAGGACCGTCAAATGGCCACATAGGTCTTTGGTGCGAGCTCATCTTTGGAACGAACACCTCGGCTCCACCGACTGCCGAGAAACTACCATGATTTCAACACCACCGATCAGATGTGTGTGTCTTTTTATGAACAGAAATTGCCCAGGTTATACTGTTTCTACACAGACAAAGGACTTAAATGCTTGTTGCATTTAGGATCCAAATTGTCTGACTAAGCCTATATCGAAACATTCTGACAAAATAGACCCTTTTGTATGTATGTCCTATTTTGTTCATTCATTTGCTCACTGTGGCCTGAAAAACAGCAAATACAATCTACTACCACTAAGTAATAGAGTTAAAATGAGTGAAACAGGGATGCCATTGGAAACTTTGCCAAATGATGTCAATATCAAAGCAACCAATATCAGGAATTTGAATCCATGGGGTAGAATAGGATACCCTTGCTGGCCAAATAATGACAGCTTAAATTGAGTACCTTGAAAAAAAGACCAAAGCTCGTGGCTACCTTGAAAGGTGTAGAGTGCTTTCCTCTCCAGTCCAAAGCTTCAAGGACTCACCTAAATTGGGTAGTGGGCAAAGGAAACAGGGTTGCGAGGCACTGAGGAAAAATGAAAAGTGAATGAGAGAGAGAGAGAGAGAGAGAGAGAGAGAGAGAGAGAGAGAGAGAGAGAGAGAGAGAGAGAGAGAGAGAGAGAGAGAGAGAATTACCTGCTGTCCTCAGCACTTGAGTAGTTCAGAATTCTGGTCTAAAGCTGATAACAGAATAAAGTTAAAGTACTTGTCAAAAGGGTTTTGAGTCAGAGCTGTAGAGAGTGTCTCCACACCGATCTGAGGCTGCAGTGGCCAACAGCTGAGTGAACCAAGGCCCCTCTCCTCTCCTCTCTTCTCCTCTCCTCCCATCCCATCTGTGGCCCCCATCTACTTTATAAACCCTAAAACCAAACACTTCCATGATGATAGACAAGGTCTTGGTCTTCTCTCACAGACCCCATCTGTGGGGACTTTTTCCTCTGCCAAACCGATGATCAATACAATAAGCACATGGCATTTTAAACATGGCTAATAATGATGACAAAAATTTGTCAGAAACACCCAGTTGGCCAGACATTCCATCTGACTCACTCCCTAGGTCACGCAGCATGAGATATTTCACACAATCAATTTGTCTGTCCATTTAATGTTGAAACAACTTCAGCCAAATCGTTTTGAACCCACGGGAAATTCAATTACACTGCTCGAGGAGAAAGTAATGATTGATGTTAAGACTTACCAATTTGCAGTCATGTGTGGATGTCAACAAGTGGGGCGGCATGAGTTGACTAATGCCAGACCAACCACATGTGCTTTGCACACTGTAATTTATAGCCTTGCTTTTACTGTTGACACGTGAGAAGAAGAAGGAGAGGTAGCTTCCAACATATTACCCTTGCAATTGAGTGTGCCCAACTGCAACAATTTAGCCATTCATCCTGGTTAAAAAAAGGTAATTAATTGGTAACATGGTCAGGATGAAGTCTTGGAACAACTACCTCCCAACCTTAAGTACAAGACACACCCAGAGATGCAGAAAAAAGAAAAGAAAACAAAAGAAAAGAAAAAAACATGCTTAAATAAACCAAACACACAAGCATCACTTTCAATAGAATAATGCGAAAACTGCAAAGAAAACAACTGAATTTTTAATTAGAGAACAGCAAGCTAAAGACTATTAATTTCCCCCTGCCTCCAAGGCTCTGGGTGTTGTCAGTGTGATTGCAATGCCTTTCTGGGTTGCACTTTCTATTCCACAGAGGTGCGTGCCTATGGTAAACCAAGGCAGCTCAATAAAGAAATCAGTGGTCACCAGAGGAGAGCCCCTGCCAAATTAGTCAACTAATTACCTGTGACACTTGTCTTAATTTATGTTCCTCTCACTACGTGTAGTAACAAAATATCAATAGCAAATACCTTAAGTGAATAGAATCCCAATAGCAGCATTCCGGGCTGCGGTGGAGCTAAATGATTCAATCGTGATGCAGCAGGCGGGCGGGCAGGCGCAGGAGCTGCGACTCTGCAAGTGGCAGAGCAGTGCTGCTGCTGCTGCTGGAATTCTAGGCCAGTCCCTCATGCAACATTGAAATAGCACAGAAGACAATGGCCACGCTTGGGCTGTGCAGGCAAATGAATGAGCCATAACACCAGACTGCTGGCATATCCCCACAACACTGCCAAGGACGGGCGTTCTCTCTCTTTCTTTTTTTACACCACGAAACAAAACTCAGAGCGTTTTGTCGTGGCCTGGGAAAAAAAAGAAAAAAGTTGGATCCAAATAACTGAGTTTCCTGATTAAAATCTAATTACTTTCTCTCATTATTTGGGGGGGAAAGGGAGGGCCCAGGAGTGAGGGGATATCACAAAGAATTTGCACCATTTGATATTTGCAGTGTTGTGGTGAAAACATACACAATTAACAGCATGCTGATAGAGCACATTAATACTCCTCCTTTGAAAGAACTGTATTACCTGCCAGCACTTTTAATTGATTTCATGCCACCGCATTCATTTGCTGGACTTTAATTTTGTGGTGCAAATAATGTAAATACAGAGGCTTTTTAACCTTTCACCTCGCCGTAACCATGGACGTGAAGATGGAATTTGACTTGGCTAATTTAGCAATCCAAAGCCCAGCGTGAGTGTGCTTTGCTGTGGAGTAGATTGCTGGTGTGGAGGCAGTGCAAGAAATTGCAGTCACGCCAAGCAGTGGGCATGAAGCACATCATAGCTCTATTTATTAAGAGGAGTTGTAGAAGGATTCATTCATTACAGAATAACAGTTATTATGGTTTATTTTTCACTGGGGTAAACAGCGTTGGGAAATGATTTGCCTACCAGGATGTCTGTCTTCATTCATTCTATTATATGTGTGGTACAATACAGAGAAAGAGACAGGAACAATATGCAAAGACGAGCCATATTCAAAGCTGCCCTCATCTCAACTCAACATATACAGAGTGCTTTGTGTGCAGCCATGTAGGTGGCAAAACACTGCTGTTGGTATTCAGTGACTGCGGTTGGTATTCTGTGATCAGACTTGACAAGCTATCACACAGGCTACCTTTGTGTAGACAGCGAGCCAATATTTCCATGTTAACAAAAGGTAACATCATGCCCTGGAGAATAGTCCCTAGTGTTGCAACACAACAATTTCACCATAAAGAATGAGGCCAAATGGGGCCCCAATCCCAAGGAAAATCAATGTATTGAGCCAATGAAAGGGTTAAAAGACTCGAATGGAACCGAGGCCGTTGTGGGTGTAATTAACAGCAAATTGGCCTGATCTACTCTTTGAGTGATCACACGCTGGCCTGTCTGAATTAAAACAATTAGCCGTCATTTTTCACAACTTCCTGCACTGTGCAATGGACCTCTCAGTAAAAAATATGAGACAGGCTCCAAGACCAATTATGCCACCAGTGCCAGATGTTCAGACAGCTGTATTCACATCAATGGCACAGAGGGTTAAATTAACCAGAGTAATTGAATAATAAAGCCAAGGCCTCTAAGTGTTTCCTATTGCTATGGCTGCACACATGTAATCGTTAAAACAACCTTTTAAATAAATAAGGCAAGAAATTGACAAATTTGGCAAAAATGGATGTTGTAAATATGCTACTGCTCTGTGTGTTTATATGAACCATTAGTTCTGGTAAATAAATAATGGATAAGATTGACTGTATTTGTGCATTTATCATAACAAAGACGTTTATTGTTTTTGTCGATGAATAAATGTGTCAACTTGCAGTATGTAGAAAAAAGCAAGGAGAAAGATGTTAATTGTTTCCTGGTGAGAGAGGCTTTGTTTTGTGGTTCCGATAAAAAGACTGACCCCATTCCACTACCTAAACATCAAAGTTTACATCTTACTTCAAACCGCAATGCTATTTTCCAGCAATTAGCTACAACAACCCCTTAGGAGGCAAAAGCGGTAACAGATATCCATTTTCACACACACACACACACACACACACACACACACACACACACACACACACACACACTTAAGGGAACGTATTTCTTAAAATCTTTAATTGAGATGGATCGGGTCATCCAATTAACCCAAACACTCATGGGTTTTCCACCATTTGGCAATTTGCTTGCCCGTGGGTATTGTCTTCATTCTATAAATCACCAAGCAGGCAGCGTGTGTTCTCTGTTTGAGTGAAAGTTAAAGTTAAAACCGTCCAAATCTCTACATGTCTGATAAAAAAAGACTGATCGCAACTGATTGTTGCTGATCTACGGAAATGGGTTTTTGTCATGTTCGCTTTCAACATGTAATGTTTACACTGATTGTACACTAACCTTTCAGGCAGCATGTACATGCATGTTATCACTTGCCTTTTCTGACTCTTCTCTGTGTTCTTCGTTTCAAAATCAAATCAGAATCATCTTTACACACTGAGATTTGAACAGTATTACTTTTAGACTAGCTGCATGGATTCCAAAATCTGAGCCATCTAAAGCACAGACTTAGTATTAGTCTTGGAGTTGAAAAATCTTTTTGTTGGCACATAAAACTGTCTGTTACCAAGGTGATAAGACATGAGCAACACACCAATGCTGCTAAGATATTTTTCCTATTTAGTCTCTAGTTTTCATATATAAGGGCACTTCAAAGGGCATGGTTTTGTTTTCCCTAAGGTTATGACATTTTAGAAGACATTGTATTCATATTTCCATACAGAGTACACTGCAACACTAATTTGTGGTAACAAATTATTGAATCATTTGAATCAAATGCTAACCATATTTCACAATACTTTTGCTCTTCTTTGTTTGGCCATGTTGCTATGGAAGGAATATGGGGTAAAATTCTGAGAAGGGCTAATCCAACTTGAGTCTGCAGTTCCAATACATGCATACTGCTACTCACAGACGTACAGGGCTGTTCAGACACTCTGAGGTATATTACTACACATTTGCATTTTGAAGTATTTCATCCAACTAAAAACATCCATGCAAAGGTGTCATATATGGTTAGAATCTGCAAAACTGCATATGTGGCTTTCTGAAAGCGGACTTTTTTTTCCCCCCAAGTCCACTTGAAGTCGACCAAAGTGGACTTCTGTCTCAAGAGAAAACGGCAGAATGAATCAAAATCTAAAAAAAAAAAAAGACTGCTGCGATGCTTTAGAAAGCAAGCACGGCAGGATTCTGGAGTTCGAGAACGATGCTTTACAGGTCTGGTTTCTGCCTGTCCACTGCATCACTCCAAACACCAGTTTCAAACAGAAATAAAAGAATAGAGTACGGCCAAAACTCCAAATGGGCTGGAGAACACAGGCCTTGGACTGCCGTGGATAACTAGGGATCCATATTAAGGATGTATGAGTCCATCCATGGGGTTTGAGGCATGAGGATCAAAGAGCAGCACTGCCCATGTGCAATGAGGTGCAAATGATGGCGTGCTGGAGGAGAGTCTGATGCCTTCTGTTGTGCATGGTGCTGGAAATGTACGAACATGTACATGCACGGCTGTACACACTCAATGCATTTTTCTCTACTAGACACTCATATTATTTTCAAAAGGCATTGGATTTCTTTTCTGTTCACATAATATGCAATAGTGATGAAGTGAGGGGTTAGAGTTCTAGATTATTCTATCTTAAATTATCTACTAACAAACAGCGTTTCGGCTGGAAGTCTGATCTGTTGAACACTACTCTCCCTGAGATGTGCCTGAACATTATATGGATCAACACACCTAGACCTATCAAATCCCATGGCTGACATGCATATCAGATCAAAACAGTCTTAACACCTGTCTGTGGATCTAAAAGAGAGAATAGTGAACAAGACTACAAACACATTCTACAAGATTCTAATTTTCCTGCTATAACTGCAATTGCCTCTATACTTGTGAAAGGGAAAAATCCTAGAACGACTAGCCTCGTTGGAGCTGGCCGCCCACTTAAAGCAAATGAGCAATTGGAGGAGGAGGACCTTGTTAAGAGAGGTGAGGGAGAATCCGATGGCCAGTTTCAGAAAGCTGCAGTGATGCTGTGAGGAGTTGGGGAAACTTCAAGAAGATCAAGCATAAGTGCTGCATTCTGCCAATCTGGGCTTGGTGGGAAAGTAGCCAGAAGAATAGTCTCCTGAGGAAAGGCAAATGAAAGCACATTTGGAGTCTTCTCAAAAACAACCACAAGGACTCGGAGGCTTTGAGAAACATGATTCTATGGGCTTGTGGAGCAGAAATTGAGGCCCTGGACTAACAGAGCCCATTATTTATTAATTGTATAGACGAAAAGCATTACAATTATCTGCTTTTCGTCTATACAATTCACATATAACTACAGATTTTAGTAACTCTGACATTTCTCATAATGCAGGCTTTTGTGACAATGCATGGACCAGGAAAACTGATTTTTGAATTGTGACATGGCGGTCCCTCTTTGGTTTTTCAAACCGGTTGGCTACCTATGTTTGATACGTACGATTCATATATTATGAATCATACAAATACGGCTCAGTTTCTTATAGGTACCAGTATGTGTATGAGAGGCCTGAATTGTCTGGAATCTGGTCTAAGCTCAATGCTTGATGTAAACCTGACCTCCCATCACCTTGGCGAGGCCATCCCAACCAGCAGGGGTAGGAGCCACATCATGCTGTGGAGCTGCTCTTCAGCAGCAGGCACTGAGGACACTATGGGAGAGCAAACCACAGAGCTACACTTGATGACGGCTAATATTACTCCACAGTGCCCACAAGAGAATTCGGCAGAGAATTCACATTTCAGTGGGATAACAGCCAAGCACAATGAGTGACTGTAAAACAGGGATGTCTGAGGAAAGCTCTGTATGGGTCATCAAGTCAAGACCTGAATGGAGCATGGAGGGGGATCAAAACCCCCTTAGTTGTTGTTTGAACTCTTTTGGCTGCAAAACTGGAACCCCATAGTCATGAATGTCAGCAGAGGTTTAACATGGGGAAACATTGTGACTTTCTGTATGAGAGTTCAGGTATTAGGGCTAATTGCTACCAAGGCAGGGGCGCTGCTAGACATTTTTGGGCCCCTCAAATGTTGATTTTAATGTAAAAACTTTCTCTGGGCCCCCCTGTCTGTGCTGGGCCCTTAGAATCATCCTAACTCCCCCCTAGTGGCGCCCCTGACCAAAGGTACCTCAACCAAGAGCTGAAGAAGTAAGAAATCTAAATGAAACACACTACTGCACTGTTCAGTTTCACACATGAACAAAACTTCAACTTCTGCTGCACCTGTCTAGAGAGAAATGGGAAACAAGAAAAGAATCTAATTACTTAAAAAAATGAGGCAAGAACAATGAGACCAATGTGGAAAAAAAATGAAGGGGTGTGAAAAGTTTCCAGAAGGCAATATGATTCTCCGATCATACTCACCATTGTTTTGGTTTGTTTTTAGTGAAAGAAACACCAGACTTTCAGTGTGGTCAGACAAATGAGTCTGTTTGAATCCAATTCAGATGCCCAGTGGCACTCGTTCCATCTGGCCAATCTGAAAGCGCTCCTAAGCCGGCCCATCCCTCAATTCCACATTTAGAGACGTATGGATTTTAAGGATTTTTGCACATGTTTTCCTGGCAGTGTTGGTGTCTTAGTTCTAAGTTCGCCACTCAAAGGGATGACAGACACTACAGGCAACTGAAACGAACAGGCAACAGCAACTAACAGGCAGCAAAACAACTCTCACAAACATGTAAAATTTGTGCATCAACTTGTAAAAGGGGCGTCTACATATCTTTGCAGCACTGATGCTTCCTCATACATTTATGCATGCATGACTGAGGGAAACTTAACATCAAACAAAAGTCTTTCAGTATAAAACAGACATGGTTTAACCACCCTCAAATGAATACATACAGAAAACAGCCCTTGATGCCAGCGAGTATTTACTGCACCAATCATTGGGGGAGCCGATTTGGGATTTATGGCACTTAAAATGTTTGCCCCAGTCTGAGAATAAATACTGTTCATAATGTGATTTAGTGGAGAGGCCTAAAATGTGTTCTGTATTACTGCTAGGATCACAAGATCATCTCTTCATGATATAACTGATAAGGCTCAAGCATACAGGTCGTAATTTACTCCAATGCAAATTTTGTTGGTGAAGCGTTAATCCCATACATTGAATTCGATTTTCCCAGTGTTCATATCTCCAACAGGATTAGGCTGCAGCCCACATAACTTACATTACAGGACAGAAATGCCCAATAGTATCTAGTACAGTAGGTTAGTCTTTGCACTGCAGACTGACTGTGCTGTGTGTGTGGAGGTCGTGCCTCAGTGATCAGTGTTGGGGAAGCCCATACAAAGGGAAGATGGCTACTCATCAGGTGAGGAGTTCAAGCTCTCCAAAATCCACACAGGCTTTGTGCCTGACATGGCTAGCAAATGACTGACTGACTGACTGAGGGGAAGATGGTGAACTGATGGGAGACAGGGGGAGGGGGGCAGAGACAGACGGAGAGAGAGAGAGAGAGAGAGAGAGAGAGAGAGAGAGAGAGAGAGAGAGAGAGAGAGAGAGAGAGAGCTTGGCTTTAAGATGGTTCTAGTTGATGATGAATATGATGATGGATGATGCACTTTCCTTAACAACCAGGAAATTAATTCACAACTGCACAGATATGAACTGTTATTGGATTAGATTTATTTCACAATCGTAACTTGGGGTTCAGTCTTGCAATTCATTTCATTTTTGACCAGCGTGGCTCCAAAGAGGATGTCATTCACTCCTTTAATCAAAATGTCACTTGCTATTGAGGTTCTACCCCCTATGCATGGGTCACTTTCAGAAGACAACATTTCATCATTTCATTCATTTTCATGGAAAGGACCAAATCAGAAAGCCAGAAACGTGCTGAGCAGAACATGGACGCAATATTTCAAGTTTTAAGACCCTAGTTTTATTCAGAATAGGTGTGCAGGAGTTTCTATCTGGAGACATATGGCATTTCTGAAACGTGATCATGCTGTTCGTGCTGAATGCTACCTGATGTGTTTTTTTTACTTGTATATTGAGAAAACATGTTTCTAAATACAGTGCTAATTTACAAAATGGAGCTTTAATTTCAGTAAACAACTCAGACTATAACACCAAAAGGTCTAGGCTCAATCCTAGGAACCAGGACAGAGAGGTTGTCTTTGGAACGGTGTCAATAGGACAGTCCTATGACCGATCAGAACAATGAACAAGGTGATTTAAAAAAAAAAAAAAGTGCTTGCCCACTCAACAACTCACACAGTGCCTAAATTACATCTCCCATACAGTGTTTGGAAACAGCAATAGAATCAAGTAATCACAGTGTACAGTCTTTTTTTTTTTTTTTTTTTTTATTTCTGCATATTTATACACTCATTTATCACATCAGATATTCCCAGAGAAGTACAGAGCACATCTTAACATGGTGTCAGTTTCTGGAGAAATGACTGCAGTTTAGAGGCATTTGATAGAAGCAATTGGAACTTGATTTGATAGTGTGAAAAACGGCACTGAATGATTGCTAGAAATCTGATTTCTGTCTCTTTCTGCCCATCACACTTCCGACCAAAATATGATCAGATGAGTGGAAAAAGTCCTCTGTGACCTTTCATCTCCAAAAATGCCAGCCAAATTATCAGGTCAATGGATGGGCTTGGGGGTTACAAACGGACAGTCTCTATGCAGCTGCCTTTCATGAAGCCAGACATCTGAGCCCAAAATGCAGCCTACATTCTGCAAACATTTACTCAGCATTACTGTCACTTGTAGGATTCACTGACTGACATAAATTCTACAATCATTCAATGATGATTTGCTTTTTCTAATATAAAAATGTGCCTTCGATAAAAAAAGGACATTTCCATGTAGTGCAGCATCTGTTTTTATCCTAGGAAGATCACGCGATTAAAAATAAATAAAAAAAGAAAGAAAGAAAGAAAAACAAAAAAAATTCAGCTTGGTCAGCTAAATCACTGGGAAATTTATACGCCGTGACCTGTGACAAGTGAAAGACGGAACGGGCTGAATATATCCACTTATTTAGCAAGTGCATGGGTTAACACATTGATTTGATGGATCTTTATTTTCTCCTGTTAATGAAGAAGACGGATAGTTTTGCCAAATGCAGCCTCTCTCTCTGCCCATGACACTGCCGGTGCCACAGACTGAGATTAACATAAAGGCTGGAATCTATCCCGGACTTAAGCCAAACAGACCCCCTCACCGCCATCCTACCTTTCAATTCTCTTGACTCAAAGGCTGCCAGAGAGGGCTGCTTTTGATAACAGCAATTCGGGAAAGGTCACATGCGTCAAGAAAATAGGAAGGATGAGCCAGGAGGTTCTAAAGTTGTATTAATGAGCACCCCTTGCTGGCACAAGCCTCTGAGGTCAGCCCATCACCTAAAATGATAAAGATTTATCACGAGGAGGGAGGCTGGTCAAAGCTTTCTCTTATCTTATGCCTCCCATTTTATAAAAGCTACCACTGTCAAGGCCCTTGGTGGATGAAAGCTATTCCATCGCTGTTGCAGACCTCAGAGCGCAGGGGAAACATCCCCGATGTCCGTAAATATTTTATGCAATATATTTTGTACTCTTTGAGAATTTTTTAAGAGTAGTGAGCACATTATGCTGCACTTTGAAGATCTCCACCGAAGAGGTGGCATATATAAAACAGGAAACTTTTCAAAATATTAAATGGATGACCTTCCATGGTGGGATTTGGACTCCTGTCTTTGATTTTCTTTCTCTCCATCCCATGCAAGTACAGTGTGATGTACTGTATATCTATCTATCTATCTATCTATCTATCTATCTATCTATCTATCTATCTATCTATCTATCTATCTATCTAGTGATAATTTAGAAGACCACTTTTTCTCATAGAGGAAGCACAGTTTACGATTGTCCAGAGCCATTTATTGGGCACTACGAATGCCCAATCATAAGCCCCTGTACATATTTCAATCATACCAATTATACCAGACCCACCAGATGACGTAAAATGAAATTGAGCGTGCAAGGCAGCATGGGTACTCCCAGACGAGTCCCTCCCTGCTCTGCGATTGGATCCCAAAAGCAGGGCTAGTGTTTGGGCGTGGACACCATGCTACTTCACAGGGTGAGATGAAATCAAGCGTGCAAGGAAGCATCGGTACTCCCAGGTTAGATTTCAGTTGTTGTAGATTCACATAAGTAGATCTACTATTATGGTCTCCCTGATGTTTACAACACTAGTCGTAGTACAGTCAAAAAAATGCATAAACACCTGAATATCCGGGATATAATGATAAGACTTGTTAGCATCATATCCCCTTATGAGTGTGTCAATAATACTTTACAAACACTGGGTACTAAGGGAGTGTTACCAGTATGGTGTTGGATCAGAGGTAACTTCAGGCAGAAACGTCTGTGTGGCTTTAGCAGTCAGCTTTGACTGATGGGCCTATGTAGGGGACGTGTGGTGACGTGTGTCTCTTACGTTTGTTTGTTTGTTTGTTTGTTTCTTCCTTCCTTTCCACATAGACCTAAGGCTCCCTTACGCTGAGTCATACGTGGCGTTCACAAAGGAGTCCAGCTGAGAAGAATCAAAGGCTACAGCTCGGACTGCAGACACATTATATTTGGCGCTTGGCTTTTGACTTGTGGCAGTGTAATAATATACTAAGAACATGAATGGCTAAAATGAAAGGGTGTGTGATGACTAACCACTAAGCTCAGACTTCTGTGAGGACTGTTGCAGCCTTACAGTTTTGAGCTCATTCTGTTAAATAACAGTAACTGGCGTACTGACATTTCTCTGTGAGAAAACCTCTAGGTCTGTCTCATGATTGGTGTGTACTGTATTGAATTTAATTAGGCCTGCCTTCTGAATGATCTCAATGCTTTGCACGAGTTTTAAATATGTGGAGCTAAAGATCAATTGTATTTGTGTTGTCAGTACTAAACAGCAGACACCAAAAAGTTGACATCATTAAATGTAGAAGCTTTAGTTAAATATTGTAGCTAATCTCCAATTATGAACCCATGTCATCATTTCTGCTTAGTAGAGATTGCCAGTGTAAATTAGTCGCAGTATGAGGACATTTGCAATGGAAATGCCTCCCCACATTCATCCGCTCCCTTTATACCACTAAACTTTCAAGCCTGGTTTTAAATTCAGTCATACCAAGTGATCTTTATTTGGTTTGAGGTAGAAGCCCCATGGGGCAGGGATAAAACCATAAATCCATTGTTGACATGGCAACCATTAAACCTGAATTGCTGTGTTTCAGCATGACGCCAAGTCACAGTATGATAAAATGTGTGAAAGCAGTTTCAAAAACCAATTCCAGCAGTAACTGTTGTGTCCATAAGCATTGGACTCACAGAGGAGCAGATGCAAGACACAAAGATGCAAGTTTTCTGTGGAACAATTGTTCTCTAGCTTAAAAAAAACAAACAAACAAAGGTTAGGTATAACCTAGGTATGGTATTCACCAAAGCATTTTGTCTCTCCATCTCAAAGCTGAGAGACAAGAGCAGAGAAATATGATGTGAGATGGTGTATCTGGAGATGCTAAGAGTCTGTTAGTAAGGTTAAACCAACATGGCCAACGTTTATATCTACTAATATTTGAATAGGCTTGTTGATTAGATGTGCGGCCAAGGTTTATATGGGCAAATATTGAACCAGGTTTAGTGATCTTGCCAAACATTGAGCTTAGGAAATCTAAGCGCTTGACTCATATGAGGACCAAAGCAGATGCAATTAAGAGCAGTCAGGTAACTTGCGATCCTCTCCGCTATAACTGGTCTGAAATAGAAACTTACAATAGATCCTCAAATAGAACCTGATGTATGGAGGATCAGGGTAAGGTGAAACTATTTGGATGTTTGTTGATACTGGCTTATATTATGTATCTTAATCATTTTGGACATTTGATGTCAGTTCATGTGTATGTACAGTATAGGGTAATTTGTGTGTGTGCTGTTAAGATTAATTTTAAGAGGGGATTGAGTTAAGATCACTAAACTTAAGGTTAGGTACCTAAAGGTTACTAGTGTCAATGGCCTGTTAATTGGAGAGACAAAAAGTTAGGAAATGAATAATTCTGTGTACAAGGCCATTATTTTATTAAATGATTATATTCTGGAGATTGAGGTTAAAGCACATTGTACAATCTCCACTGACTTATAGTCAAGATCATATCAGAATCCTTTCCCCATGGATTCAACCGTATTCATATTTTATTGAAACAAATATATAGTAGTCCCAGAGCAAACACTTGGGTTTCTTTCTATTTGTACTTCTCTAGGTCTATATCTGAACCATTTGAGCAATCTTCACTCCAGCAATGATGTGCTGGCTTTGCTGACTAATCTTAAGAGTCCATATAGTGTTTTTTTTCCGGAGAACCACTTGACCCAGCATTTTATCTAAAAGACATTATTTGTATTTATGAAAACAGTAGTTGGACAGCATGACTGAGTTGGCTAACTTTTTGACAATTTGAGAAGCCCCCAGCTGCAGACTTGGAGCCTCAATGTGGGCACGGCTCAATGTTAAGCAAAGCCCTTGTTTTTTTATGCTGTAGCCTGCGGAGAAGCCTGTCAATGGTAGGCTACAGGTAATGCATAGGCCAACAGACAAATGAAACACGCTCACTAGTTACGAAGCTTTACAAGACATTTATGCCACATGTTTTCGGTTGGATTGGATACGTTATGGAGATCTATGAGTCCTTGCAGCATTATGAAAATGCATTGCTCATACTTTTTGAAATTGTGAGAGCAAGTCAAGTTTGTTCTGAGTGGCCATTACAGCATCTTTTTGTTTAAAAGGTTTTGAATCAAATGAGCAGCGATCGATCAAGGCTATTCTGGTTATTTATTTGTGTTAGTAGGTATAATAAGATGTGGTGCTGCTTTGAATTTTTTGTGTTTATTCTAGGTGTTTTTGCATCTGTCTGTTACTGTACATTCACACCAAGAGCTACTAAAGCTGTAAAATAGCCGGAGGTCATTCTATCTCTCTGGGCAAAAGCGATAAAAGTAACAAAAGCTACAAAAACTACGAGCTGTAAAAGTTGGGCGATTTGAGCGTCTACAAAAAGTTACAAACTTTATGCAAATTAGCTATGACGCGTTTCAGCTGTAAATCTGAACCGCTGTGCTGTAAATGGAATGACAACATATTGAGCCCAGCCCATATTGAGACTGCAAGTCCGCAGCAGGGGGTAGTTGATCAATTTGAGCGTAATATGCTTGACAGACACCACCAACTTTTTTAGATTGTAAAAATACAAATTCTTCCTAACTTTGTGAAACAATTAGAGGAAGAGGTCCATATGCATCATCAATGAAGCTCAGGTTGCCATTAATGAAAAGCTGGAATATTTTCAACTTTTGGGCATATAAAAATGGCAAAAGGCTCTCTCCTCGTAGGAAAAAAAGTGATAAAAGGTGGTTATGGTTGTCAGGAAAAATGCAAACAAAAATCCTATATGAACATGGGTCTCAACATTTCAACCCAAGTGCTGTTGTTTGTGGCCACAGTGTGCTTTTGGTACAACACAGACCAGTGGTAAATGGACTGCATTTATAAAGCTCTTTTCTACTCCTAGGAACACTGAAAGCACTTTACAATGTATGCCTCACACTGGCACACTGGTAGTGGAGGCTGCCATGCAAAGCGCCAACCTTTTTTGAGGTTCAGTATCTGGCTCAAGGACACTTTGATAGGGTCGGGTAGAGTGAGGCTCGAACCTGTAACCCTCCAGTTGCCAAAATAGTGAACAGCAGAGCTCTCAGTGATCTCAAACAATACAGCTATGGGTGGAAAAACTGTAGACTTTTCCTTTACGTTTCCTTTAAGGTGGGTCACTGATCTCAAGAAAGTAGGTAGTATAGTAAAAATTTAAACGGAACACTTCCAAAAATTGCAGAATCCTTGAGGGATATGTATGAGGAAAAGGTAGAGATTAGATAAGAGTTTAAAGTGAAATCAAATCACTGCAAACTTATTAGCTCATTTTTATAACACACTGTCATAAATTCAGCCATTTGGATCCCCCAAAAAAAGTCACAAAAACTGCTGGAGGTACTGGAGTCAGCAACATCCCTATATGGAAACGACTATTAAACTGTCATTCCCTCTGGGTTCTGCACCAAAACTGTGACGCAGATGACCCTTTGAGGCATGCCCGTTTTACTTTCAGATGAGGGGAGGTTTCCTCATCACCTCCTCTCCCTGACGTCTGTTGGTGCTCAGCGATGTGCAGGCACATTGCAATCTAAGCAGAACTCCCACCAGCCAACCTGGTGTAAAATCAAAATAGCTTTAGTGGCCATTGTGTGTCAGGCTGTTTTTCCTTGTCCTAAACCTGGCTGTGACTGCTAACACAAGTCCACTGCTGTCAAGCCACTGAGGAAATCCTGGCGTCGGCTATGGCCTACTGGGATCTCCTTGGGGGGCGTCCTTGTTCAACAGCTGATGCTCTCTCTACATCTCAGGGAGCAGAGTAGAGGCACAGCATGGCACCCGCACACAAACACACCCCAGTGCCTCTTCCACAAAAGACCAGGTGAATGTACAGCAATTCTCCAGCCTTGCTCTACTGCCTTAGGTTGTATGTGGTGCATTAGGGAAAGACCTGTGTACCATATGGCCATGTGTCCATAAGCTTCACGAGAGAGCCATAATAACTACATTCAGAGTCGGAGAATTACCTTCAGTTTGCAAAATTGCGTTTCAACTTCATTTGGAAAAAAGAGTCCTACTAAATAAGGTGGATTGAAATTCTCTGTAAAAATTCCCAGATTGGTGTATGGGTATAAATGAACTTAAAACATAGGTGAAAGAAATATTTAATACTGTAACATGTACATTAACATTACCAGATGGCAATATCAGAGCTCTAATATTAGCTCTCAATATGGCCAAGTTAGTACAACTGTGATTTCTTCAATGCATTTTGTGGAGCGAGGGGCACTGCAAGAATGTCAAATGGATGATCTAAAAGTAAATTTGACTAGTGAAGCTTATCAAATAGTTGAAATTTCTTTCTCACAGGTTATGGCTAATATTGTCTTTGGTGAGAGATATGGAAACTGGAAGGTGCTTATATGTCCCCAATGCAGAATAATGTGTAATTTTGTCACCTGTTCCCTCACCATAGGTTTACAGTCATAATGTTAACCTATTCCTGAGCTGCGTATATCTTAGAAAGTTTTCTGGGTATTTGGGCACAATAACTACAGGCCCAATTTACTCCCTCGCCATTGAAAATACATTAAAAAACATATTTTTTCATCAGCCTTATTTTCATAACACAGAAGAAAAATTAACATTGGAAAACTGGGATGTTGTCACAAACCTTTTCCCGTCTACTAGAAAAGAAATTTGGTCTGTGGCAAAGCTGGTAAGAAAGACCATTACCTTAAGCATTTTGTATGAGATTCCAAATGAGAGCTGGCCTTTTAAAACCATGGCATTTAACACAACCTTGAAATCAATACAACAATACAATCAACAATAAATCCACAATACCTGATCCATGCTTTAGATGATACATACAGTATATTATGGCAAAATCAAGTGACCATCCAAAACTTCTCCAGTGGTGTAGTACAGAAACCCCACTTTTGTGTACCATGTTGAGGGCTGCCAGTGAAAAGTATGTTTAAGCTGAATCCTATCTAACTTTTAATAAAATTAAATAAACTAGAAAAGCGTGTTCTGGAACATGGATCACCACCAAAATTGAATCACTTGTCCCAGTACACACGTTGTCTGAAAATTTCATCCAAATCTGTGCAGTATTTTTTCGAGTTATGTTGCACAAGGACAGCCACACAGACACTCACATGCCGCCAAAAGCATAACCTCCTTGGCAGAGGTAAATATGAATATTTCAACAGGCATTTATATTATCATATATAATAAAACAGGCTGTATACAGGCAGTATTAGGCAAACAATGCCCTCAGGCAAACTGAATTCTTAAGTGTAGTTACACTTTTCATCAGTCTGGAATATTGACGTTTTATACAGGTTGTTGTTCAGAACCATAGATTGTCCAAAACTAGAGTTCATATGTCAGACAAAGTCAGCACGCTGCTCTTTCTGGATTGGTTGCAGTATGTAATTTATGCAAATTGGTTAATCGCTGTGCAATGTACGCAGAATTGGTGAGGTTAATCCAGGAGGATATTGAATCGCAGTGACTATAACCAACACACACACACACAGTCTGAAGCTTTAGCTAAATGTGATTAGGTACTATGGGCACACGGCTCCACATCATGAGTCATCTGCCAATTGGGGGAGTGTGGGGGGGGGGGCTGACACAGCTCTGCGTATGTCACAGACCGCCACTTCCCAGACTGAGAAAGCAAGGCCATGTTTGTTTTGAAGATAGGGTCTGCCAGGAAAGTGGTCTATCAGATCTCTAAAACACTCAACTTTTCTAACAGGAGCCGCTGAAAGCGCAGGAACAGCCACTGCCCACTGGGAAATACGTCCGGATTAAAGGGGCTGAAAGACGGAAAAAGTAATTTAAAAAAATAATGGGCTTTTTAATGACTAAACCTGTGGGACACCCAGATGTGCTCTTTGTTAATTTTCACTTGTGTAATGTAAAAATTCCAACTGCTTAATTACTCTAGGATACACAAAGCAACTGGTTTTAACGATGCAATTATGGAAACAATCTCAACATTGCACCAATGCTTCCTTCAACACTGCTCAGTCCAGTGGACAAACACTGTCATTTGGAGTTCACATGTAAAAGCCTTCACAGATACATTCAAAGAGGAAAAACAGTTTCACCTTTGTATACAAAAAGAATTCATAAGTGCATAAGTGCACTTGACTACAGAGGCGTACAGTACTCTTTCAATCTATAGGAAACTACAAGGTATCACCAACTGACACCCAAGTGCTGAACATTATGTTACCACCCTACTTCAAATCCCACAGTCGATTCACAATTAGTCATTTGATGGATACTATTGGACAGACAAGTCAACAATGAAAGTGTGTTCATGTGTTCTTTCCAGTTCACTCACATTTATTTTCTTTTTCTTAATAAAAATAATCAATAAGAAATGTATTCAGTGAGAAACGGTATAAAACTCTGATCTCTTTCATTTCTTTGATACATATGTTCACCTACAAAAACCCCTACTGTTTGATATTGTTATTTTGCCAAAAATCATTTGACGTCTGTAGCCTAAATAGAAAATCCCCTCATGACAATGCAGAATGTGCAGTTTAGAGACAGTGCAGTTGAACCTGCTGCTAAATATCATTATAACATTAGACGCTTTATCTCCAAGATACTAGAGCACTATCTGATTTCTCTGATCAAAGGACATTAACATTTCAACCAATCAATATAACCTTTAGTTCCATGTTATATTGGCAGCATGTTCATGGGGTTTCACATGGCTTTATTTTTATAATGCCCCTCGTAATGCAGAATTTATGGATAGATGCAGAATTACAGTCGATAACATTACAGTGTACACCGACTGGAGCTAATGTGTAATAAGACACTCCTAAGGTGAGTTTCACATAGGTTATGTATAGATATTCATGATTTACTTTTAACTTTTAATCACGTTTGAAATGTTGCAACATAAAAAATGAAACTTTCATTCAAATTATTCTCTGTGGATAATCTCAATATCTATGACATGTTACTAAGAAACATCTTTGAGTGCAGTTCAGATGATCCATACTGCAGCTTGCAACTGGTCGTAAATTTTAAACTCAGGTCTTTGACATGTAAATTCCTGAATCATATTCTTCTTGTTGGATCTAAATTGCTAATGTGCACCGTGTGCCTGTGGAGTGGGCCTTTCAAGGATGGAACTCCCAGACAGAAACCAAATGGCAGAGCACCTGATCAAAGCCAGGCCATGTCAGGCTTCTCCCCTGAGACAGGCAAGTAATGCACATCCTCTCAAACATGCATATTCCATGTTGCAAATTTGTGTCATAAGGGCCTCAAAACACTATTACGTAATTTTACATGAAAAAAACAAAAACAAAAAAACATTTGCTTGAAAAATAAATAAATAAATAAATAAATAAAATAATAATAATAATAAAAAAAAACATTTGCTTGGAACAAGTCCTTGCAAATATATAAACAGCATTTCATTGCCGGGCCAACACTAGGAAATATACTAGATAGGTGCCTACATAGTGCATATCCGAGTTAAAACACACACACACACACACACACACACACACACACACGCACACATACACACACACACACACACACACACACACACACACACACGCACATTTACACACTAAAGTGGCCAGAAAACAATGCTCTCTCTCTCTCTCTCTCTGGGCCTACTAATGTAAGGCCATTAAACTATAAACCTTACAAATGGTGTTCATATTTCAGCTAGTGCTTATGAAAAAGAAACATGATTTATCCTTGTTTTTATTCAATTTTTCTTTCTCCAAACATCCTTGATATAGGAACTATAAGGATTAATGGCACTAGTTACACCAAAGCCAAAGGACCCTGCAGTTGTGTTAATAGAGCCTATCAATTCATGTGTCACCAATTGCGTGTGGTAAGATTGCTGGGAGAATGTGTTGGATCCATACCACATGCCACTGAACTTCAAATCTCATTTGAGTTGAGCGACTGTTGTTTCTGCCTTAGGATTGAAACGTTTTTGTTGCAGTAATGTCTTCTTTTGAGGTTCACTGACCCACTAATGTTTCTGTGTGGGGCTCACGTACAGAGGAAGCTGTCGTCTCAGCGCGAGAGTAACACAATAACGTTGTATGCATTGACCTTATGATTTAGTGTGTGCTGCTACATGTGTTGACCACATGATCTCCTCAGGCGCTGTGCCACCCTTTTATCCACGCTCCTTTGGGAGAGGGGGTTCAGGTGAAAACATCCCATTAATATAACGCATACAGTACAGCGGCTTTGAAGCAGCTCTATGGAGTTTTCTGTTTCTGTGTACAGCTAGCTATGTAACAGACACAAACAACCTTACAAACATTCCCCAAACCTTACTGGCCTGTTAGATGATGCTACAGAAATTGGTGTCCGATATAAATGTCGTGAACAATACCATGTTGGAACTAGGTTTTCATTTATATTGAGGTGGTTCTTCGCTGCCACACAAAACTGCACAATGCTAATCCTAGGCTGGATGTGGCAAGTGGGAATTCTACTTGTGTTTTGTGCCACATTTTATTCTACATGTGTATGAAGAGTGGACAGAGACATGGTAGGCCATATGGAAAATGTATACAACATGACTCAATCAATCATAATAAATGAGTATAATTCTCTATTTTAGAACGTTAGGATGAGGCATGAGTTTGTCATTGTTTCATTAATTGATAATATTTTCTTTGCTTTGATAGCTGAACAGGCCATTGAACTTCTGCAGGCCTTGTCAGTCATTTACTCCCCTGCCTCTGTTCCACCAAAAAAGCATTTTTTCACGTCCTTCAGGTGAGATTTTTCAAATTCTGACACCTACACTATCTGTCTCTGAGACCTAGAAAGTTGCCAAATAAAATGTCTGGTTGAGTGTAGATGGCCAATGGTCAGATGTCTTGCAGTGTCAGGCCCACCCATTGCCTGTGTGCCAAATATGAGAATGCAAAACTCCACATATGTGACATGGCAAAATCAGTCGCATTGACAATTTTTCCAAAGTTAAGTCATTGTACTCACGTGAAAAGCAAGAAAATAACTTTCAAACAATACCAATATCGATAATATTGGCCAACAAATGATGTAGATATGGGCGTTTAAAGAGTTGCTATGTTTTAAGTCAGAAAAAGAGGAAAGCTGAGAATAACGACGGTGAAGTTCATTAGCATTGTTACAAGTAGGCCAGCTATTCTGAACATTATGCGATCATTGAACTCATTCTGCTATCTACTACCAGTCTAACTTAACAAGTTAAAGGATAACTTCGGTCAATTTCAACAAAAGCTCTATTTCTCAAGCTACTCGAGACATGTCAGTACCGAAGACGCGAGAAATTTTGGTCCATCTCACAGCGTTTCTGCGACCGGAGAATTAGCACCGACTGCTAACCCATTGGGGCAGACTTTTAAACTGTATTTTTAACATCGTTACATGCTTCAAATCTCACCCCAAAAGCTATGCAACATCACAGAACACCTTACAACACATAACTGTAGTGTTTATGGCCTCAAATGACTAAAACAGTGGTCAAAGCAGTGTGTTTGTAAAAGCAGCAGCAGAAACGCTGTGAGATGGACCAAAATTTCTCTCGTCTTCGGTACTGACATGTCTCGAGTAGCTTGAGAAATAGAGCTTTTGTTGAAATTGACCGAAGTTATCCTTTAACTGATATCTACTGATCTAACATGCAACCAAGACAGGAATAGTCTAGCCTGATTGCCATCGACTTTCAAAGCTCTGCGAGACTTTGGTCTGACCAAGAGCCTGTACAACAAACACTTCCCAAAGCGCATGGTTGACCCGCCAATGCCAAACAAAACAATACAAAATAGACAACATGACTTTGAGACAGAATCTCTGATGTTAGTGAAAGGTTGTTAATAGTTGACCTGAACAGACAATGAAATGGCATCCCATCCTTAGTTTTGTCCACCTTTAAATGAATGAAGGAACACATGCAGTAATTATATAAATTCCTGTAGGCCTACTATATTATTAACCCATAAAGGCATTAAAAAACCTCTAATAGACAATTATTTGTTACTGTAAGAGTTTTGAGCATTGTTCAGAACATTCGCCCATGATAGTTCTAGTGTGTACAGGTTGTCATGTAGAGTGGCTACAGCATGCAGGGGAGAGCAACAAAGTGAAGGAGAAAGAATGAGGTGGTGAAAAAAGTGTGAGCCACCATGTGGGGGAACAAATGTGAACATACACACACAGCTTTGATGACAGAGCCAAACGAACAAGCAGGGGGATTCATTTGGCCCCGGTTACTTTTGTTTTTGGGCCCTTGTAATGGCTTCCACAGCTTGGGCTAACACCTATAGCACCAGGTACAGTCACACAGAAAAAAAGATCTTGGATACAAGCATGCATTGACCAGTTTTCATTCATCATTTATACTGACAAACTTGAATTGGGACCACACATAGCACTAAATGGCTGATTGAAAAAAAGCATAATAAATGCAAAAATATATAAAAGACATTCTTGATAGACAGTCTTGTTATGATAAGGTGGATTGTATTATAAAACAGTACCCATTTTGTAATGCAATATTGTGCCTTGAGAGTTGCTGCATTGCTGGGAAACAGTTCTGTTAAGTCCATTATCACCTTATATCGGGACACCTGATAAGTCCATTATCACCTTATATCGGGACACCTTGTAGGCCGTTTTCTTGCTAATAACCCAGTTGTAACTAAAACGTATAGACGGCAAGCAAGTGTGTAAAACATAAAAGAAACATGTGTCTCCGTTTTGAAAGAAGTTAACCTGTTCGGTTGGGGTACTATTTTGATATGTGAGAAGATCCACAAGGCTGCTTTCTAAAGAGCATTGGTGCATGGAACACGGGTGAAACTTTTTTTTACCTAGAATGGTGTTATCCAGAAAATTTTAATGACAGACAGTATTCCATTCCACCAGGTGATAATAGCTGGGTTTCACTTTATGTCACTAACGAATTTTTCTAAGTGTTCTTCTGTATTTTTGTAAGCACGAACCTCAAATGATGGGCAACTGCAGCTAGAGCCATTGAAAGCACTGTGTTTTGCCTACAACTTTTTTGTAAAAAAAAAAAGCCTCAGTTTTGTAGCGTTTTTGGACGTTATAAACTGTCTAACTGAGAGAAGGGAAAGTGTTACTATCGAGTACCTAAGGAAATCGCCCATAAAGGTGAGAAATGAAAAAAAAAAACTCACAGAACATCGCCGTAGTTCGTAATACCCACAGCCTCGATTGTCCGCAAATCTTTCCGCTCTTGAGAAAATTCTGACATTTTCGTCACGTCCAATGTATTTCCCTACTAACTCCTTGTATCTTCCCCTACATATCGGCTCCAAACCGCTACAATATGCACTTGCCTCCACCTCCTGCCCATCAGTTTGAATTGTTCGCGCTCCCGTTATCGGGTCACTGATACCCTGCCATTATGAATAAATTATTACTTGTGTCTATTGTATGAGGTCATGTCTCGTAACCACTATTTGGCTGCTTCTTTTTCGCATGCATTGTCCATTTTCCCTTAACAGTGAACACTGGAACATTGGAGCAGCCTGTTGTAGTTTAGTGCTTAAATATCTGTCTGGTGGTAACTACACTAAATAGCTATAAATGCACTGGAAGTAGTCCACCTCTGTTTTGTATTATGATCTGCCATTGCAACATGGGGTGAAGTGTTGCTTCAGGTTGATCTTGAGTCAGCTTTTTGATCATAGTGCAATGTTTATCAGTGTCAGCTGCGTGCAAAGCCTGTGCCCCTTTACTTCACAATTCCTTCACAGGTTAGATAAGTACCATGAACTATTTGATAGAGGTAGAGGTTGATGGACAACTGACAGAGACTAATACTGATTTGTAAAACTGGAGTCTGGAGTTAAGCAGTACAAGTAGAGTTTGAGAAGTGGGCCAACTTAAAATGTTGTATTTGCCGCTATTTTGTGATATTGCACTGCTGGCTTGACATTGGTATCCCATACAAAAAGTTTACAGATTACAAGATTACAGTCTACAGATTACTGTCTTACTTCACCACACACATCATTTCTTGCCATCAGGAGGGTAGAGGGGAAAGGGCCTAGTGAGCGTTAGTTTGCTCCGTGTTATAAAAATGAGGCCAACAAAGAAAAAAAAAACTACTACTCCACTACTACCCCACTATTTTCTATGTATTTTCAATGGCAAGAATGCAAGGAGGGCATCATAGTGTGGTGTCCGAACAAACAGAAGACACACCCACATCCCAAGCTTAATATAGCCTAACCTTGGTTTGTTGAACTACAGGTACCTAAAAGAACCACAGAAGCATCAATCACTGACTGGTTCTTGAATTTTAGTGAATTGGAAAAGAGTTGCAATGGCTTGTGGCCAGATGGCAGGCCTGCATAGCAAATTCAAATTTGCTTGGGGAGCATTTGGGTGCTTGCCCTGGCTACTCCCTACATTCATAATCACTTCAAGGAGTGGTTGAAAAGGAGTGGTTTTGATTTTTGTATTGTTTCAAAGATGATTTTCCCCAGGCTCCTGAGCTCTCCAGTCTGCCTAGCTCTCTATGAGGGATGGTAGGGTAGGGCTGCAATGCATTAAGGCAGCCCACAAGGTTGTACAGCAAACAACAATCACCACCACCACAACAACAACAAAACAAGTACAAAAGTAGGCTTATAGGAACCAACCTCCCATTCAGCTAGGGCCTTGATGAGTGACAGAGAGTGACTAGGAGAGACAGATGGGGTGGGATTGGTAAATGGACATGTCAGATTCTAACATTGGTCCCCATAGCCACTTGGACTGTGTGGGTCTGCCGATTGCAGCACAGTACGAACACAGTAGCACCCGCTGGAATCCCAGCGCCTCTCAGAAAGCAACATATTTCAGATTTCTGTCACAACTTCTGTAAGTTTTCATTCTGATAACCTTTTCTACTTTGACAGAGTCCCCGGTCACCCCAGCACACACACGCAGTCACACACACACACACACACACACGCAGTCTCACACACACACACAGTCTCACGCACACACACACACACACACACACACACACACACACACACACACAAATGTGGCTTGGCCCTCTGCAGCCTGTCACAGACAGGTTTTCAGTGGTCGGGGAGATATCCACAGGAGACCTGGTTAGTCTGCTCTGGCTCCCGTTCCACAATAGCTCCATGCTCACCATATCTTCATGAGAGTTCTTTACATGAAAACTCAAAGGGCTAATTGGCCCACTGAGATCAGCAGTGTTGTTAGTTCTGCTTGGCTTCCAACATCTCAGCCTGCCGTATGAGTGGTTAATCACCCCCAGGCTCCACACCTGACTTAGCAGACACTTTGATTTCCAAAGAGTGTCTGTAACCAGTCAAATACGTCTGACTCCTGCTTGTACTGTGTGTGGAGAGAGCTGAAGAAGGGGCCCAGGAGAGCAGTGCAGGGTTACCTTGAGACCACTCTACCTGAGGGAGCAGGGCTGACCTCCCTCTGTCCGCTGGTCCATCTCTCCGGCTGTCTTTGGATGTTCTTTATAACATCGGCGGGTTATGTTAGGGCCCCCAGGCAGCCTTGCAAAGCCTTGCACATCTTTTGATTTCTCCTCACTTTCACTGTTCAAGTTTGGGTTTTTATGTATGTTTGAGGTTTTGGGAGTAAACTTATTTTGGGGTTTAGCTTTCTGGGAATGCATGTTAGATGGGTGACATTCAAATGTGAATAGAGTTTTTACGAGAGACATTTTTAGTTAGTTTAGTTCCATTTTTTTTTTTTTTTTTAATAATAACAATAATATTGAGACACTCCATAAATGTAGCATGTGGTAATGGTTCTAAAGCTGCTGTAGCTACTTTTAGTAGCATGACTCATTGACAAAAGATCCCCCCTCAGGGAGAGTCAAACCCTTGCTAACACTGTCATCACCAAATCAAAGGTTCCTCAAATGTCAGTGAGCTTTATAGTTCTGTCTGTCATTCCAATTTGAATACACATCTGATTTGATAAGGCATACAAGAGCCATTCCATTGTTTCCTTAGCTGTGTAAGATTTCCTTTTGATGTAGGTACAGGAGAAAAGGTTACATTATCTCTGAACTAGTCTTGTATCTCATCCTTGTTTTATCTCCATTTCAATACAATATGAAGGCCTATGTTATCGCAGAGATTTTAACAGTCATGGACCATTGTCATTGTGCGATTTTGAAGGATTCAAAGGATTGTCATGTGTCATCAAGAACCTCAGGGAGCTTCAAAGCCATTACATTTTTCAATTATTTTATTGTACTCTATTTTACTTTGTTGTTAATTTTGTTTTTGCTTTATATACCATTGTCAAATCTCTGTTTGGAGGTTTGTTCCCTCAGGATTGGTTTGCTGTGAATAGCCTACATTCTGAGCCATTAAAAAAAGAATGCCTGCCATCATCTTGTGTAGTTTATTAGCTGCTTCATGTGAATCATGAACATTACTCCATATCAAAGTCAGGGGTCCTTAGAAGGAGCTTCCGTGTCAACTCTTACAGAGACAATTTGTTACCATGGAACAGTCATGTGTTGTACAGTAAGTGCTAAATTATGCATATGCCACTCAATAACCCCATTGATCCATGTATAATTTAATCAGTAATGCTCTGATATTAATCATTAATATTTATAGCCAAACTTCCTTTGGGAATACTAATTGAACCTTTTAAACATTTTCATATTTACCTACGAGTTTCAGGGTAGAAGCTTTAATGTATTAGTCTTTTAGGCTGAAGACGAGATAGAGCCAGTTTTGAAGTTCTCATTATTATCCTTAATGGCAATGACTCATCGAACCTTACGAAATAGAACAACATTAAACTTTGAAGACCATTGGAAATCATGCAGCATAGTATTTCTGGCATCATAATTTATTCTTCAATATGTACATACTGTATTGTTAATTACAAAACATGAAGACCTAGGCTACCAGCAAAAAGGGTTGAATATGCAAATGGTACCCCATCATTAATTGCACAAGTATCCAACACCCAGTTTGTGGAAATATTTCTGAGGCTGTGAGCTTTGTAAGAAATGACTGACCAAAATTTTACTGAATTCTGTTATTGTCATATGTGGAAGTTCTTTATATTAGTCCGTTCCACTTGGATTGTTTTGGCTTGATTCTTGATTTGATTTTACTTAATAACATTCACATTGCATTTAGATAGAGAGCAGTTGGAAATTATTATAAAAACCTAGGGTTAGATTTTTAATATTACTGAAGATAGATTTAGGCTTTTTTTGGAAGTTGTTAAGCATTCTTCTTAACGTTTTATACAGTTGGTCTATATTAATTCTGTTGGTACAGTGTTTTTTTTAAATAGTTATAGTATTATAGTAAATAGCCACACACTTTTGTACTGTTGTGCTGCCACTTGTAGCCTACTGCTGAGTTTCTAACTTAAAAAACTTTAATAAGCTCCAGTGTCCTGGATTTTAGTCAAGTTGGTAAAGTTCCAGAGTGAAGCTTTTCAGTAGGCTAATCACATTATTAAGTGTGAAGATCCACTTGAGAATGATTCTGATATGAAGATGGCACCAGGACACAAATATGCTGTGGCATTCACTGCATTACTTTCAAACACGGAAGCTAATCCCCCAATACTGTTTCAGAAACTGTAAACTAGACTATGAAAGACCGACTCCAACAAATACATTTGTCTAAACACCAAAACAGGTTATGTAATTAATTAAAAATGATGCCATCAATTTGGTCACAGACGAATTGAACAATAGATTGAACAAGGCCTTTAATTAAGTAAAGCATAATGATTATTAAAGAAATTAATTAACAAATTCAATCGAACACCTGAACTTCACAAGTAGGTTTAACGCAGATAATTACACACAATTTTAGAGAGTTAGTGGGATTAAACTTTAAGCATATTGGATGCTGTAGACTCCCTGTGGAATTCAACTGAGCTCCATAAATCTGATAAATGTAAAGAAATCAAAGTTGATGAAAAAGGCATGGGCCCGTAGCAACAGGTAAAGCAAACCAAACAATTGCTTGGGGCCCCCATCCACAGCACCAACAACTGTGTGAGCACCCAATTAAATTCTCTGACCAGTCATACGAGCCCCACTCACCGGCTTGTGTTCAGAAAAGATGTTCACCTAGGCTATGCTTTAGGAATACTAAAGGTAAGGCAAGAGGAGTATGAAAAGAAAAAAAGAAAAGGTAACCCGAGATCTGTTATTTTAGGTAAATAATAACAAGGGTTTATGTTTAGCAAGCTAGCAGAAATGTGGGCTGGTTGTCAGTCAGTTAGTGCTAACAATATCAGCTAGCCTAATTAGTGATTAACAGCAGTAGCATGACATTCTATCTTGCATGAACTGTAATAGCTGTCCTGCTTACAACCTAGGGTTAGCTTTTTTTCTCAACAAGCTTTTGCCCATTTCAAGTGTAAATTGAATGCTGTCAATGTGATAAGCAAACTCAATCTGAATGTAAAAATATGGCAGTTAGGAAGTTGTCAGGTTTAAAATGGATTTTATTTTTTTACATAAAAGTAGCCTACCTGTCTTTGCAAAGTGTGCAGAAATCATTCTCTCCAAAGACTAAAAACATCAGACAAACAAGAAACTTTCTTTCTTTCTTTCTTTCCTTCTCTACATGTATGTAGTAAAAGAATATTCAGTTATTAATGAATTAGTAATATTGGTTTGGCACGGTTTGGTATTTTGCACCGTACACAGTATTGGCAGTAGCTTCTGTATGCACAACACAAGTAAGTCATACAAATGTCAGCATTTGTGACTTTGCTGGAAAGAGAACGTGGCAAGCAAAAACTGGTGTTCAAGTTCTGCATAAAAGAGAAAAGACAGTTGCTAAACTGACCACTACTCGGGATAATAGATATTTCAATCTTTTTATTGTTATTTTGAGGTAATTGCATGTGAAATGTGAAATCCAATGACTGTTATTGCTAGAGGGAGAGGGTGAATCTGGTTAATCAATATATGTGATTTAGCATGAAGAGCAGATGATAATTATTACCATTATGCTAGCATGTGCACTGATGAGCCACCTATACCAACATGTCATTAAGGGAGAGAATTAACCATCAGTCACCACTCAAGGACGGCTTCAGCACTCGCCCATCATTGTAATCATGGGCCTATTCAAAATGCTCACACCTTTAACTTCCTCAGTCTGATTAAATTTTTGATGGAATGGTACAAATGAATGATGTAAATTATGCTCAATAATAAGTTGAATCAGGTGACGTACCTGAGAGGAACTAAATTGAGCTTATACAACCTTTTCAATTACATGATGGAACACTGCTGTATTCAAGTGATTTGTTTGGGAAGATTTTGCTGCTTTACCATGTCAGGGGAGTTATGAAAAGGGGTTTGAATGTAGCTGAAGAATAAATGTCAGACCTTAAAATTATGCGCAACATGCGTGATATTTGTAATTATTACCAGGTCCAAAGATTTTGCTATGACATTGATACGCATTACAAATGAACAATCATATAGTATAGCCTATATCAATATCACATCCTGGTTTCTATTTCACCAACTGCAATGTTGCAGCTCTGCATTTGACAGAGTCATTGTTTAAAGGGTAACTGCTAAAGTGCTAATCATGCTCATTCGTATGCCCCACTCTATTAGATGTTAAGAAGACAGAATGCCTAGACTGTCAAGGAAAATCCAGCTATTAAAAGATACTCCTCTGCCTCCCATTTCCCAGCAAATCAAAGGATTATGAATCTTATTTCCTCTCTATAAAGATTATATGAAATATCTTTGCCCTAATGGATAGGCCTATTTTAATCTACCACATTAAATTTTTACTATGCAGGATATTATTGTTCTATAACTATGGCTGTAATTACTTTTGTTTCATAATCTCAGTCAATCCCAAAATTGCTCACTTGGTTAATACTGTATCTTACTGAGAGGGTCATAATTAGTCATACTGCAGGTTCTGCTCTTGTGAGTGGGGTGGGGGTAGGGGTTGGGGTCTGTCTCGGAGCTGGAAAAAAAATGATCTCATTTTTTATTATGTCTATTATGTTAATGTATATAAATAAATAAATCAAACAACCTTGTTCTGTTACGCAGCCAGTCTTTAGTTCTCTCCTCGTTTGTTCATGCCTTCTTTTGTAGTCTCAGTGTATGGCAGTTCAGATTTGTTTTCTTTTACCATGAGACCTATTGTGACCGTATATTAAAATTAAAAACCCTACACAACCAAAAACTAACCACTACTAACACTGCTGCCAATGTATCCATTTAATGAAATGTCTTCATGCACTCAAGTCATCACTGGTTTACAAGATTATGTCAATAGTCCGTTAAGTTAAAAATCATCAATGAGTGCATATCTGTGATGTTAAATGATGTTTAATTGCAAACAATATCCATCGTTCTGTGCAAGGCTTTCCTTGCTGTCTTGGCTAGAATTAGTGTGGCTATCTTATGGAATGGTACATCATCAGCCGATTTTGGGGGGCCCCTTCATCTTGGGGCCCTAGGCAATAGCCTGGTTTGCCTGTCCTGTTAAGACAGCCCTGCCACTGATAATCAGCAGATGCTTTCATCCGAAGCAACATAGACTTGAAATGACAAGTTCTGGAGTCAAACCTGGGTTGACTGATTGTCAGCGATGTTACCAGTGCTTCACCACGCCCATTTCATGAGCAGGATCCATCAGGGAATGCCTGCGCATGTGTTCTGGTCAGTGCAGAAGTCGCTTTCTACTTGGCTGTCCTTCTGGAAGTTTCTAGAAAGTGATAGTATATGGAACAAACACAATATTACACAGAACAATTAGCTGACAAAAAAGCTATTTCTAAAAAGGATGAACAAACAAATGAACTAAATAGCCTGAGTTATGTTTCCCCTTTTTCCTACAGAGTCAAATAGCCAAGCCCTCGTTTCAAAATTATTTTCCAAATCCGGAGAATATTTAAATGCTAATATCATAAGCTCACAAGTATAATATGATAAGCTGACAAGCTTATTATAAACTGCAAAGTTTAAAGAGTTTCTCCCATTAGTTATCAGAGGGAGCATTAAATTGCGTCACGGCACTAGCAGGTACAAAGTCAAATTCTCTTTTAACTTGAAAGAAGATTACGTTGACTGTGTGTGACAGTTCCATACACTGGGGCCTGCGGTTTATCTGGGTTGTAAGTGAAGCACAGGTGGTTTGGTTGAGTAGTAGGAGACGGGTAGAGGCGATTAGCTGACAGCTCGTGATCCATACTGAGGTGTCAGACTGAACAGAGACAAACTACAGCTGTGCCAAGCAAAACATCACCATGGAAACTCTGTGAACACAGCTTGGTGAGCGGGTGCGCACTGGCTGACAGTTACATTTATTCGTTTGGCAGGCAGGTCACAGAGACATCCCATAATAATGGACACATAAGAGAGTAAGAGAAAAACATCTCATTCTAATTTTAGGTTTTGCATTCCAGCATATAGGTCTAATACAATTTCATGATGGAACTTAATGGCACCTTCAGTGATGTGGTAAAATATGGCCGTTATGAGCAGGTTCAAACAAACAACTTATCACCAAACAAGATCAAAGCACAAACACTCCGACAGAGGTGCCAAAAACAAGGTTTGGTGGGATGTTTATTTTGCAATGTCCTCTTAATCAACAACACCATCCACATCAAGTCAGAAATGGAACAGCGTTAACTACTGTTGAAATACAATAACTCAACCCATTTATTCTCTACTGTAGTCTACAGATAAAAGAAAAACTTCTATATATAACTTTATGACTCATATTAGTGTAAAAATGTTGGTGTCCCCTATAAAAATCAGTGGGCTACTCCACACATACATGTGGTGGGAACATCAGGATTGCGCTCATACATTTTTGATGTGCAGTTCTCCTCCAAAGGGGCATGTATAGTACCATTTTCAAAGACAGTTTTCATACAACTTTTCTAGTACAATTCTTGCATGTTGCTGTGACCTCATGTAGTATATGCACACTGGGAGAGTATTTTAAACAAATATACTACATTTACAAATGTGTGAATGCGCTGTCTAGACCATTAACATTGCTATAATATTTCAAGCCGAAGCCTGAAGTGTTACTTGGATGGCCATAGAATTTTTTTTTTTTGTTCTCCTCTGATTAGTCACCCCCTGCCCCAACCTCTCTTTCTTTCTTTCTCTCACTCGCTCGCTCCCTCCCACTTTCATTCCAAAGAACTGTGTGAAGAAACAATTTGAAAAGACATCCCTGAGTGTCTGGGGAAAATTAAGTCAATGCTGTCCTTTCTCAAATAAATTGATCATATGGCTTATAAAAACCAGTCGGTAATCACTTGCTCTGGTTAAAAAAGATCAAGGAATGCAATCAAATCCAATGCCTTTGGTGTTAACATCCAATCAAAAATAGTCCTCTGTTCTTTTTGTTCTAAGGCCATACTAAAGGTCAGTAGACAACCACACCACTGCTGTCAGACAGTGTCAAGAGACTGGACATGAAAAAAAAGAAGCTAGGCCAGAAATGGAAACACTTTAAGTCCGTATCCAAAAAGCCCTATAAACACATTCATTCATAACGACGACTAATGCATTCACAAACTAATTACATAAGTCATAACTGTTTATGCACAGGAATTATAAATCATGTAAGCCTTTACAACAGAGTCTCAAAAAGCAATATAAAGCTTCAATTTGCTAATCGTCATACCAGATTCCTGATGCCAAATAATGAGGAGTTAAAAACACTCAAGGCATGCTCTTAGTAAAATGAGAGCACAAAATACTCATGAAAATCAGGCACCATACGATATGTTTCCTTGTGTCAAAAGGATAAGAATGCTATAAGGCTTTATGACACTTTATGATAACATTAAAAATGCCTTATGAGTACAATCATGAGAAAAGGAATTTTAAATTAAACGAATGAGAAGTTTTAAAGTTAAAGAAATACATATAACATATTGGTCTGAAATACCTAGACGAATTGCAAATAGTATGTTGTTTGACAGTATACTGTTATATTATCTAAAATACCGGATATATTTAAAATTAACTGCATTCATTGCGCACAAGCCATGGAAAAGATGTAGTCAAATGATGTCATTGCATTACCAACCAATAGCAATAGTTACCTCCACCAAGGAGGTTATGTTTCCACCAGCGTTTGTGTGTTTGTGTATAAAATAACTCAAAAAAGTTCTGCAAAGAATTGGATGACATTTTCGGAAAACGTGTGTATTGGGACAAGTAAAAACTGGTTCAATTTTGATGGTGATCGATGATCTAGAACACTGTGTAAAATTTATATTTTGTCTGTGACCACATTGAGTGCTTTTCGCTTTTCTTCAGAAATTGTAAACTGGGAAGCTACATGTATTATACTGAACACACATGCAATGACAGGGTAGTTAAAAAGGCAGTAAGCCAAAGTTTCATTTGCCCTCAAAGACAAAGTAATTTGCCCTCAATTTAAAGTGCCTCAAGCTTTGGTATCATTTGAATTTGGAGATCCGTATCGGGAATTGTTGTTGTTCATAGGGATGATACTGGCATGGTTTTCCCTGAATGCAGTGACCATTTTTATACAACAAAATGGTGCTTGGTAGTAAAGTTTAAGGCGTTTTTTTATGACAATAGGCCTGAACTGACAGACAAGCCGTATGTGAATTCTCCTGCTACCCATTTAACAGCAACCTGTTGTTTGCAAGCTTTGATGTAAGACTAAAGCCTGACGACTGGCCCCTAGCCCCCTACAAGTCTAGAGAGGTCAACATTGAATGAATTCCACTGAAGGAGGTGTCAAACATCTCTTTGATCTACATTCAGATGGGCCCAGACTCTTTGTCTTCTTTGAAATAAAATTTTAGGTGGGGATTTTATATCCAACATCCAGGGGAAAAATTGTGAGGGAATAAAAGGCCATGGGTTAATTTGAGTTATAATTTAATAACGCAGTTATTCATGTTTGCATATTAAATCACCTACATTTTTTAGATGAACATAGGAGCAAGCTCCTAATTAATTGTGATGATGACAGCAATTAACCTTTCGCTGAAAGCACCTGCTTTGACATGAAGCCGTGATTGGCCCTTCTGTCAGAGATGGGGATTTCACTATGAAAAAAAGGGGGCAAGGCTTTTCTAATATGGAATGAGTTGATATACCTTGCTTTTCTTTTACTCCAACTTTTTTGTTACTTCAAAGTGCCCTTAATAAATATTATTTATTTTCCTTATTTATTTATATTAAAATGCTTTCTTGCTTTTGGTGACAAAACTTAGCAATTAACCTAATTCAAAAGGCCATGAGGGTCTCTTACCATGGTGAAGGAAAAAAAAAAAACTGTGTGTCTGTGAGTCCTTTCTCTGTCGCCGCATTCTGCTCTCAATTAGTCACCAGCACTGCATCTAACAAACAGCTGGCCGGCTTTGTCTGAATAATCTCTCTCTGCAGCTGCGCTGGAGCCGACAGCATGCTTTGCTAATAAGCCATGTTGTCTCTACGGGAACACACAGTTGAAGGGTCTTGGATCAATGCTACCATCCTTATTCATGCCTGCTTTTATTATGCATGCACAATACAGATCCCTTATCCCTTCACACTGATGTACGGTGTCTGCCTGCTGTTCGGCTAAAGAAGAAGAAGGGAAAAAAACACTGATAATTGTCAAGCCATTGTGTATCTTTCTTTTTAAAATGGTTTGTTTGTCTGTAAATACTAGAAGTGTCTTTTCAAGTCTAGGGATGTTCTACAAACATTGGGCTGACTAGCCGTATGTGGTACATTATGTAGGCCTATAATGTGCAATGGTGGTTTAAAAAAAAAAAAAAAAAAGGGTAAGGCATGTCATTCCAACTATTATGACTGTCTCAAGGGTACAGGTATATACATGATATACATGTTGCTCGAGTTCCCATTCTTACCGTTTTGAATGTAACTTGAGAGCAGAGCAAGTGGTTCGTAGATCTCAAGGCGCTGTATAATGCAAACCCTCAAAAACCCATGTGTGGTGTAGCGCCACCTATTGACAAGCCAAAAATATCAAAATTGGACATTTTTCTTGTGAGCAAATTCTGTCTACAATTACAGACACACTCAAACATCTTGAGCGCCTTATAGCGTATCCAACTGATCATTAACACCAATTAATGCTAGTTTTAGAGAGGGTGACGATTGAAAGGTCATTTATTTAGTTATGGACACTGGTCGATAAAGATATGTAGACTATGAATGTCAGTGAAGTGTGTCAGATTTAATGACAACTTTAAAAACACTTTAATTAGGCTAAATATTGTTTACAAACAGGGAAGACTGAAAACAATTAAACTTAGTGGCCAGGAAGCCCTACTAAGCTCATAGCATGTAAGATATTTTGGTCTTGAGATATAGTCATTCACTTCCTGTGCTTGATTACACAAACATTACGTTAAAGAAGAATTTTTGGAATGAAGAATTCAGACTATTAACATGTATGAACTGTATGTGTGTTGATAAGCATAAATCACAGGGGCAAAACAGTAAGCCATGCAGTTCAAAAGGTGTGTCAAGACTATGACTGGACATCCTTTTTCTTTGGACTACACATGTACCAATGTGGGGCGTTCATATTAGTCACTAACAGTTCCCATCAAAGCATTTATGTGACATTAAACATTTATCAGGCCAACAAAAATGATTTCATTTGAAATGTATTTAGGTCAACATACCAACATCACATACCAACATACCATTCTTAATGCTTTACTCAATATCATGAAACTACATGGTTTTCTTAAGTCCAGTCATCTACTATGTGATATGATGGTTTGCAAAATTAGGTGCTATTGTGTTCAATAACAGAAATACTATTTAAAATCCTCTAAACTGCATTGCTTATTTTATTGAGGAAATAACATATCCCACAGTCCAAAAGCTTCTAAGTGTACATGGTGACAGCCAAGACTATTGGGTTTTTCTTTGCAGAGGTAATGTTTTGTTTCTGGTGGAAATTATGGTGTCATTGCTATAACCCCTACAAGCCTTTAAGTACCTGGTTACCAGCCCGCTATATATGGGTCAGAAACCTGTAATAAACAGGGTGTGTGTGGATAGGGAAGAAGGGCACAACACTATTTGAGAAAATGTGTGCTCATGCAGCGTTGGGAAATGTCCAGAGTGCTGTGCTAAATTATTGGGGTCAGTGACTCAGTCTGCTCCCTTGATTTGTTTGAAGACATACTAGGCTTCTTTGACATTGAAGGACATTTTTTCTCCCCTAGCACAAGGTCTGTAAATTAAAAATCTCAACAGCAGAAAGGTGGCAATATCATGACAGCACCCATGATTCTGTGCACAACTGCATAAATGAAGGGAGTCATCTGGGAAGAATAAATATCATAAATATCAACTTTTTTCATATGGAAAATGAACTGCCTGTAACTGAAAGGAAAACACACAAACATCTGAGCACGACCATATATGGAAGCAATTATTTGCACCCCTATGGATGTACAGTACTGTATATCGTAGTTCCTTTAAATGGAAAAAGAACTGGGTTTGAAGAAAGAACTTTTTTTTTTGGAAGCATCTGAAGAGACACTAATATGGTTTGGCTTGTTGTTGTTTTCCTCGCGTGAGGTGTCTATACTTGTAGAGTATTATTAAACAGGGATCTTCAGAGTTACACCAGTGCAGCTAATCAGCTTAATGAGGCAAAGATTGCAGCAGTAATCAGGCATCATTAGGCTTATGAGTATTTATTATCTGTGGCTTGGATATAATAAAGTGGTGTCGCTCAGTGATCGCACACAAAGGAGAGGATCCTGCAATCTGTTTATTAATGGACTGCTGTCAGAAGGCCACCACAATTCAACAATCCAGGTCATCCATCATGGCCGCGCTCCGACACCGGGAAAGATTTACTTCCCTTGCTCTGACCTGAATGTTCTACATTTCAAAGCCAAAGCAGGATGCCAGTAAGAGTTCAGGGTGTCACGTAGGTATCCCCCCCTCCTCTGTGCGCCCACTTGTTTTATGCAGTACCTCCTTGTGTTTATATGGGGATGAAGTGAATAAGATGAGAGAGAGAGAGAAAGAAAGAGAGAAAGAGAGAGAGACAGAGAGAGAGAGGGAGACAGAATACACAGCGCAAGAAAAAAAAAAGGTCTGTGTGTGTGTATCTCCATGTTGGATTCTCCCCATGTCTCATCTTGTTTGCCTTAAAGCTGTGTGCTTCATGCTGTTTGCAGCCAGTTATGCCACAAGTCAAGAATCACATGCTTTCAAAGAGCTCTCCTTGATGTTTCCTTGCTTTTTGCATTCAATTCCATGGCTTTTATGGCTCAAATTATTTGTGTGCATCAAAGTCCGCTTTGGTTGCTTCATACAAGGCTCACTGTTCTGAATGTGAAGGTGACAATAGTAGCTGTAATAAATGTGAAATAAATGTGCCACTGAAATAAATGTGATTGTATAAATTTTATTCGGCGTTGGCGCCATGTGATGTGATGTTGCACTGTGGCAAACATTTCATTAGACCGAGTGAAAGCATACAAGCAAAAGCAAGACTGAATATGATACTGAATAATACACGGCAAAAGACATCAAAAAGTCTGGTTTGATGGTCTAAAGAGGCACAAGACCAGTGTGTACTAAAATAAAATTGGAACACTGTTGAATATTTCACCACAAGGTAGTCTAGAATTAGGGTTACCTTAGTGTTGAACAGTGCACAAAGACATGAGCAACACATCCTCATATATTCCACAACTTAACATTTGAGGTCTCAAATGATTTGAAAGATTGCTTTAATAAAGCCCTTTCATTTTCCTCTCAGCTTGATAAATCAGAGGCTGTAAAAGAACCCCCCATCCCACACACACGCACACACAAACCCTGATTTACTGAAGATGTTACACATCTGCACCAAGTACACAACAAGGAAATGTAAAATTAATTGAAATGTAAATAACAAGGCAAGATCTCACATTGTCTCGGATAAATTGATTTCTTTGTTGGAGGGAAAGAAATCCTTCCCCATGGCCAGCCGTTATGCTTCAAAGTCCTCTCCGTTAGTCACAATATCAAGTTTCAGATCGTAAGGATTATCCCATGGCAGCCGAGATGGATTTGGGCTTCTATAAATATGTGTGTGTGCTATCTAAGATCAATAGTTATGTAGCATACCGCCTGTAAAATGTCAATTAGTGGCCCTGGCCTTATTGTTTGTAACATAATCGTTTAATTTACAGAAAGACCAGGCGTTTGCGAGGGCCTTGTTTCTACCACGACATGGCTTATCGGTTACTCGAGCTTTTGCTACGGGGATAAAATGGTGTAAGCCAATGATAAATCTTTACAGTACATGTTTAAAAGGCCTGGTCTGCCAAAGAGCTTGGTCACACATGGACACAACAATATGAGAGTGTTTGCTTTGCATTCACGCACACAAGCACACACACACACACACACACACACACATACAGAGAGAGAGCGCAAGAGAGATAGAGTGAGAGCGAGAGAGAGAGAGAGAGAGAGAGAGAGAGAGAGAGAGAGAGAGAGAGAGAGAGAGAGAGAGAGAGAGAGAGAGAGAGAGAATAACAAAACTATTTATGCTTGCATGTGATGGACTATATTGGAAATACCATTTCATTTGTGTCAACTCATTTCAAACCCTACCTTTCAAACCCTACCTTTCAAACCCTAGCTGTTTTGATATTCATTTTTACGGCCTGCTATTATGATCAACATATTATATACTCAAATGTTGAATACTATGCAACCAGAAAACAATAAACCTTTTTACCTTTGGTCTACAAGAGGAATAGTATCTTTCAAGACAAAAGGCATGTAAAGGGACCACTTTGTCAGTACATCTGACTTCAAAACAAAGATATTACTGGTTTGTTTGTGAGGGTGAAAGCCCACATTGCTATAAGTATTGTATCTTAAATCACAGATACATTAGCTGCAAGCTATTTCAGGGAGACAACCAAGCAGAAAATAATTCAAAGGCTTGCTTATCAGGCCCACTGGTGTGACGGTTCAACAAATGATTATTCCTGAGTCAATGTTCACATAACTGTGGCTCTGTAACAGGAATGAGTTTTTCAAGAGAGATTCTGATCCACTGAATTAATTGATACCTCAGCAAAGACCGATGGTGACAGGCTTGCTCTGTTCTCTTGCGGAATAAAAACAAAAGCAGAGGATAAAAGGGGAAAGGCACTATCCAATCTCCCATTGTTTTGGGACAGGTAATTTAAGGTCAGTTTATCAGAATACTATTCTGACCTGCAGCAGTCTAACATCAATGCCACCATGTGCAAACCAAGAATATTCACAGATACATCTTCCTTTTGTGCTTTTACTTTTTCAAACACTGCCAAAGACATAACTTATTTCGCTGTACTGTTTCTGTAATGCAAAGAGGTTATTTGAAATTGCTATATTAGGAATAAAGCCTCAGCACATTTGGATAAACGTGGCAGTATTTCATTATTATAACCTTAAAGGAATGTTTCGTCTTGGGTGCAAGTTCAAGCAACTGAGTGATTACTTAAATGAGGTGGCTTAAGGTCTTATATCGAAAGCATTCCATAACGGTAAGAGCACATTGTTCTGAGTAATTTGTGAACTGTCCTCACCTACACAAATTTAAATTTAATTTTGCCTTTGCTGAGCCTACACAAGACCATAATATAAAGCTGCACAACATAGAGATGGAAAAGTATCCCTATAAAGTGACTCATCGGTAAGTTCAAAATAAGATGTAGTCTCTGGAAGAGTCTTCAGTAAAAGCAAACAAGATATAGCCCTAGATAAAAAAAGATCTAAGGATGATAAATGCCACTGTTTGAATCATGTACTTTTGCTTGACTTATCTGACATGTCAAAGCAAGATTTATGAGCTCACAGATTATTTGTATTTTTAGCCATGAGGTGGCTACACATCCAAAACCAATTCAAACCCAGCTGGTCTATTTAGGGAAATTCATTTACCTTCATTAAGAATGCCAAAGTGACTCTGAAGATGCTATTCATTAATTCCCAAGCAGTGTTCTTCATTTGGTTATGGCAAATCAATAGAGTTGAGCTGGATAGCAACCAAGCTACTCCCTTGGAGTCAGCTGTGATAGTTACAATTAGAGCAGCTTATGGGCCTCCCCTTAAGAAAATCAGGGAGTTCGTTAGCCCACACTCTTGATAAGATTATATTATTATTGGCCTTGGGCTGTAGGTAGAAAATAATATTGTTACTATTCAACAGTAACCAGACATCATCTGCAGATTTGAAACTTGATTAACCTGAAGTACAACTTGAAGGTAGAAAAAACACTTGGTTCTGTAACATAATAAACATATTCAGTCAGGCTTAATGTTGAGGGAGATGGTGGTGGTAGAGACTAGTAAGATGATCCACTTTAAATGTGTAGGCCTACATTATGTCTTTGTTTTGTTTTCCCAAATGAAAAGAATAAGTAGCAGTATGCAACTGAACTGCAGAATGTTTGTAAACGATGAGGACCTGTTGACTCCGAAACAGAGCTATCTGTCAACAGAGGATCACATCTAAAAGCTAAACATTAGGATTACACATCCGCAAGATGCTCAAAAGAGCTACAAATTTTCATCCATTTAAACACTAAAGGGCACATTGCAGTAACTTTGCTACTGCAGTCAGACAATGACAGTGGAATGTGATGATCACCTACAATTACACTCAATGAGGTCCGACAATTTAAATTTTAATTACCTCAAAATCTGGCAGAAAGAGAGAGCGAGAGAGATGGCACATTAGGTCTTGAGCTTTGAAAGCTTCAGACGATTAAGACATGGACTGCAGGCCATTCAGACAGAGCAAGGTCCAGAGAAAAGATATGAATGCCAACGGGAACAGGAGCCGCCTGGCGCTCCAATTTGAGTGTGTCAGAAACAGCGGCGCTGCTGGGGTTTCACGCTCAGCGGTTTCCTGTGTGCATCAAGAATTGTCCAAAACCCGGAGGAGACACAGCCCCTGGCAGGGTGGTGTTGGAAAAAAAGACTCATTGATGAAGGGGGTCCAAGGAGGCTGGCAGTAATTAAACAGAGTCAAAGATGTGCAACAGCTCTTTTTTTGACAGCTGTTCATCCATGTCACTCTGGAATGAAGGGAAAGACAGCAGGTAATGAATGTGTGCAACATGTTCACATGCTCATATGATGAGGGTAACTGAATGTGAAGTTTGCCGTTGTGAATTCAATGCCACCTTCATGACGTGACCATCAGAATCAGACAGACAGACTATGCTTGGATATAAGTGCGAGCCACTCACATAAATTAGCAACTCAACAAACTGAGTACAGGATATATAGTCCATTGATCCTTAGAAGAAGAAAAATTCTTCATAAGATGAACTGGAGCCTGATGACTAAGGGCTCTGATTCATCTTGAAGGGAAACACGACTGGCTGACCATACAATCTCCTGTGTACGGCTACTTGCGAAAACAACGGGCGAAAACTTCACACAAGTGTCATTTAAATTTAATCTGTTACAGTTTTGTGACATCTGCGGATAAGCAAACAGTTTGTCTTAAAGAATCTTATAAAGAAATCTTGAAAGTAATCTTGGGCCCAGAAAATATAGTGTCAGCTTTAACAGTTTTACTTTGAGTTTTTGGTATAGTTTATCATTAAAATGAATAACAGAACAAAAAATTTAGTGAAGGGTTATGCCTCCAGACTGACTTTTAAACCATACAGACACAATCTGAAGCATCTGAGTCATAAAATAAACAAGTGCTGCTCAAACTGTTGAACTGTTGGATATATTCTCATTGGATGTCACACTGATATAAACACAGCCGGATTAACTGAAATGATGTTCTATAAACAACAGCAAAGCCCTAAGTCCAATCACTGAGACAGAAACAGAGTGGGGGATCATATCATTCATGACCATCTGACCTTACAATTACAGTCTCATTTCACAATTAAAACCACTCCAGAGACATGCCATCGCTGCAATCCATGCTGATATCAAGTAGGGTTATCCAGAAATGATTACCCAGAAATGATTGCTCAGAACAGAACAAATCCATAAACTATGCTCATGAACAAGTCTGTGTTATAAGAGGGTCGAACCTATTTGTTTTGGAAGGGGCAAGAAACTGTGAAACGGCACATGCCTCTCCCATCAGTCCCCTGAGCATGATGCATGTATCCCTCCCTCCACACATCCATTTCCCCTCTCCGTTCTCCTCCGTCTTACTGTGTGGCTATTGATTTCACAAGCTGCCTCTGAACTCATCCATATACCTCAGCATTTGGCCACTTCACCTGGGTCTATCCGCCTAGCAGATCCATATACTGCACTGTACAATCAGATGTATTGTCCAAACTTTTGAATTAACACGATAAACACGAATGAATTAATTCTAATTATCAGCTCCAAAGCGCATTACTGAAAACTCAGTTGGTCCAAGGCAAACAAGCAATTGCAGGCTATTTACACCAGCAACGACAACAATTAGCCAAGTAACAAAATATTTCTCAACTTTTAGCATTTGGAATGACTGTTACACCTGTCATTTGCAGCCAATCTATACAACAAGGGTATATTTTTTTTTAGAAATGTGATCACCTTTACAGATAGGGTGAGCCTTTTGTGCTAAAATACTTAAAATAGAGAAAAATCTTGTTTCTTATAGTGCAATTAAAAAGAATGAGGCAACACTATTTGCACTGTTGCCATTGATTTCGTAAAGCATATAAGTTGTAGCAGTGCTAAGAACTGACAGGCTGTGGCTGCAAATTCCTTGATGTTTAGCTTGCCTTTGGCATCACTGACCACATAATCATTGCCTGGCGCATCAGGGACAGGGCTTGATTTTCAAAGACTTACGCTCCACTGATTTGCTGTGCATCCGTGAGATTGATCACAGTGGTTTATCTGAAGCAACATGTGCTCTATCCCCTCGGATTTAGGAAGTAGCCAGTGAAAGCAGTCATGTCCTTGCTGCAGCTTCAGTGTGATACCACAAACAGGAGTCAGAGGGGGTAAGATTATGACAGCCATGGAGCATCAGGAAATCATGACTTGCTTGTGGCCCTTTTGATTAAAGGGAGAGAGACGACTGATAACATCACGTTTCGCCTCAAAAAGCATCAGATAACAGTGTCCTAACATTCAATAGGTCTTCAACTCAATTAAAGAGAAATTTGTTTCTGTCAATTCAGTTAAGGGTCAATAGATGAAAAGATTAAAATGTTGCTATTGCAAGACAAATATTTATGAGCAATGATGACATTATAAAGATCGTTTTCTTTCTTGTTTATATATTGTACAATTATGAACAGCATGGTCAATATTACCTGGAAAAAATGTGGTAATAATTGAAAATAAGCTAATATAATGTTTTGACTCAAAAACAGATTTTCCAGAGAATATTTTGACTCAAAAACAAATTTTCCAGAGAATGTGCAGGTCTTAGAGCTAGGTATTGTGGCTTGTATACATTTCTGTCATGGAAAGTATGTAATATACACCTGCCCAACAGGTAACTAACAAACTCTGATGAAACAGATGAGCAATACTCCACTGTGTCAGTTATGAGCACAGGTCTAAACATTACGTGTACAAACAATGCGTGTAAATATTTCATTTCTATGCCGGCTTTTATACCTGCACACCATCACAGAACTCTCCACTCTACATTTGCTTCTCAACATTCCTGCCTTCATTGCTGCAAGATGGTGGGATTTCTTCCTTAATTGTAGACCTGTTAATTCCATCAATTGTATTACACACATTAGATTTGAATAATTTGAATTGTTTGAGAGTTAAGAACCAATTTCATGATGATAATTTATTGTAGTGATAATTTAGTGTTGTCTGGATTTTGGCAGGGTCTGATGAGTGTTAAAATATACATACATGTAGTTGTCTATTGAATAACCTCTTCAAATTGGTTAGTGGATATATCAGTGTTAGCATTTGAATGATCTATCAATAAGTTTTTCAACTGGCTACAGGTCCGGTGCTGTTATCTATAGTGTGTTGGATTGGTTGTAGCCTAAAACTACGCTTCTGTACTTTTCTTTGTAGCCTACTGTACAGACAGTCTGGACACTGGAGTATTGAGAAATGATTGCCTCCTGAAAGTGCTTAAAAAGATTGGATCAAACTGGATCCATCCTTAACGGATAGCATTCTCGCACCTCCATCTGTTTGCTGATTGGCCAGGATGAAATACGTCCTGAGAAATAGAGCTCAATGGGAAAAATCTCAGACAGAGCACTGAAGGGAAAAGGCAATGGCCAGGCTAGGTTGGTTGTGGAATTTTATTAGTGCTCTTTCACTGTATGTATTGTGGGTGCAGGTTGTCAAAGTAGTAGCCATTAGGGACACTGTTCATATACCCCATAATGGCACTCTGCTAATATAGCCTAACGTTATTTAGACTGATAGCATTTGATTTAAATGTTACCATACAGAAGATTAAATCTATCATACAGTTAAGGTAGCCAGTATAGTCAGCCTGCCTGGTACTGTATATTACATGCATAATAATGATATGCATGTAATACTATCATTTGAATTCGAATGAAAGCTATGTTTGTGCATTATGGCATCATTTGCATAAACTCATATTTTTTTGTTTACACAGAAGATTATGGTTTTGTTTTGTCTTTATATGCCATAATGATATAGCTATAATAGCCTATGTGTCACCTCCCAGAATTTTTTTTTTTTTTTTTTTTTTTTTTTTAAGAGGTGCATCATTTTAGCCATTTAGGATCATGCCTCTCTCCTGGAGTACAACAGAGGGGTGAGTTACATGTCTGGAATGCATGTAGACATGGGTAATGTGGTGGAAGGCAGCTCCCCTTTTCTGACAGAGTGCTTTGGCTCACCAGCCAACAGGATCTTCTGCAATATAATTTAGATTATACATCCACTGAACATAGTTGACACTGATTAGACAATCATACTCCTCGTGGTTGGCAGCTGCATACTCTAAGGTCACGCAAATACGCGGCATATTAATATAATTATGCAAAGTCATCCTCTGGAATGTTTTCCAGAACTGACATGCTATACTCAATTAGAGACACGCTGGTACTCTGAGGAAATAGCCATGCATTTTGAAACAGAGTTAGGCTCTAAGGGCACAAGGATATTATTACAGTTTAATAGAGTGGCAAAAATGCATAAGTAGACAATCTAATGATGCTAGTTAATCAGTGGATCTCTTTCCCTACCACATTAGCATCCAGATTTATAATGTGAAAATGATCTACTATAGCTTATAGTTTAATTGAGAGCATGGTCATGGTTGATATGGTTAGCATATGTTTGATAAAAAAAGTAAAGCAAAACAAAGCTCTTCATGAATATGCATGGTGTGTCTTACCAAACTATTAATGAGCAACAATTTCCATTGCCACATACTGTACACCGAAACTATTTAAGAGGGCCAGAATCCATGAATTAAAAAATTAAAAAAAAAAAAAAAAAACAAAGTCATGTAATGTTCCATAAATTCATATATTGCTCCTATGTGTTAAAATTGCAGTTGTTTGAATTATGCTACAGTCGAAATCTAAACATTTAACAGGGTAGTAGTTAGCCTGTTATCTCTGGCAAGTCTACAGCAAAATCACATTAGGACAGATGGTCCCAAACTAGTCTCATAGTCTTGCCCTAGCCGTCAGGAGCAGTCAAGTGGCAATTGTTGCTTGTAAGTGATGCAACACTATGAATGATGGTTGCACTACCACACATGCGCACATGCACACATGCACACGTGAGAAGACAGACAGCACTGGAGACTATTGAATGCAGATCTGGGCTGATATCTCTCCTTACACAACAGATAGACTGTAGAACTCTTTTCTTGACTTTTGATTGATTTACTGGCTCATCACTAAATTAAAAATGAAAATGTATTGAACATGCCCCAGTCTCTCTCTTAACACAATCAGAATTTTTCTGATTGATTCTGTCCCAGGGATCGTCACTCTGACTGTAAGTAATGTGATACCAACTGGTCTGTGTGTGTGTGTGTGTGTGTGTGTGTGTGTGTGTGTGTGTGGCCATGGGACTGCAGATGAAAATGGCCTAAGGCTAACTCTGGTTCAGTGCATCAAATAGCAACATTTATGTTAATAACTATACATGGTCCAGTAAGAGAGACACATAGACGTTTTGTATGAGAGGTGAAAGTAGCAAAAATTAAATTAAAACTTCATTAGAAAATGAAAGCACATAGATCACATAAGCATCAATTGTCATTAAATGCAAAACATTTTGAATTTGAATTCAATTTTTTAAAGGTTAGAATTACTTTACATTTAAATTTAATCTAATTTAAAGATGAGATTATCTGAGCTAACACATTAGATTTACATGTCTCTGTTGTTTTCATTTTGAATGAGACACTAATCTGCAATTCTTTGCCACTAGCCTGGGGTAAGTTGACTAGCCTGAGTGCCATTCACCCCCTGCCTCCTCCCATTGTATTCAAAGAAATTTGATAGCTTTTGATAGATATTTAGATTAATTCCGCCTGGAATTCCTGGGCAGTGCAAGCTTTGCCAGACCACAGTTAATTTCTGAATGTGGTTGTGCAAGCCAGGCTAAGCTTTTCTCTTACTGAAACGTCATTTCAACAAAGTTGTGGGAGAAAGAAAGCAACATTACTCTGATTCATTGATAGTATGGATTTTCCTGATAATATTTCAGGACTGTAAGACAGAAGGGCTCAGGCAGTCAGTTGGTTGAATGCTGCACTGAAGTAAGGCAGCAGCTGCTGCATGGAATCCTTCCAGTTTTAAAGTGAGTCTATAGTTATGCTAACGTTATTTGTTGAGGGGTAGAATCATTAGTTCAGATATCATTAAGTGTTCAGAGATCACTAAATGGAAATAAAGCTTATAGTAGCACACAATTAAACGTTTGTGCAGTCGATAGGCAGAAGTTATGGTAAAGTTATCTCAAATTGCGGGTGTGACAAGTAACCTAAACTTCGTATCCAACATGCAGCTTAAAGATTTGTGAGTTTTGGTAAGTGTGCGGATCTTCATTTTTACCATTCATCACAATTGTCCAGCACCTGCGCTAGTTGTTTTGGATGTGCACACCATCCCATTTTATGACCCCACAACGGTGAAACACAGGGACTGTAAATATGCAAGATCACAACACCACTACAGAGTTAGCTTGTTTGCCACTGAATCCATGTATTTCTTCAGCTATCCATAATGTTACAGGGATGATCAGATGATTTTTTTCTGATGGCACTGACTGCACAAACTCTCTGAAAGACATGATGACCACCAAGCAGTACATGTCTCTGGAGTCTCAGAGCTCACAGAGTTTAGTCTTTGAACATTCATTAACCTTAATTGAAGTAAGAAGCTTGTTTCATTACGTGAAATGCGTCTGTCACCTCGCACACTGACAATTTCTAATAGAGCTAACAATTATATTGTTGGGTGAGGGATTAGATTGACAGGGGAAAGTGAAACTTTCTAACTAGCGTTTTTCTAGTTAATGATACATGCTGAATTAAACAGTGACACATGGAATTGCACAAGACTTAAAGTTTAATTTATGACATCAAATTAATTCAACTTCTTAACGTTAAGTTTAAATAATTCTAACTTCCAATGAAATTGTATTACACTTCAAATTAGATAATTGATTTGATATTTGGTGATATGATCGATGTTTTGTTACTTTGACCTCTCATAGTTTGGTGATAAAACAAGTAGCAAGCACAGTGCATATGGGGTATGGGCACTGCATGGCCACATTTCTTGGAACAGATCATTTGTCATTTCTCTTTTTTAACATATCAGGTGTTCATTTACAACATTATACTGTGTATTCCCACCCAAAAAAATCCCCACTCCATCTCTAGTGAACACCACTTCTGATGCATAATGTGAAAGACCTACAAGAGTTGTGCTAATGTTTTACTTGTGTGTTTCTTTTTCTTCTTCTTCTAGTGGAGTTTCGTCCTTCCTTTATTTCTTCCCAGAGTTTCTATTTTTGTCTTAAGTGGTCTATATACTGAATTAAAAAAAGAAAGAAAAAAAACACAGCATTCTCTATTTTACACTATACACCTGTGATCTACTTCAGTGAGAATTCTACTTCAGTCTCTCAAATCAGCTGTTGTTTCATGATTATGTATTGGCATGCACCTGGACAATCCGTTGGCTACCCAATATATCAACTCATTAGGCATGTTGTCCTAAAACAGTACATTTCTGTATTTCTTTAGACTGACAAGCATAAAATCATTTGAGGCAGGCTTTGAGGTGGAGAAAGGGAATAATTCATGTTATCACAATGAGATATATTGACTGTTCTCATTTAATGCACCAAGTCTGGTGTAACAGCCCGTCTTGGCCTGTCATCTCTGCCTCATTTTATTACCTGTAAATCACAAGGCACCCCCGTTACCCCTCCCCCCGCCCCCCTGTGGTTTACTCACAGCTCAAAGGGTGGAGCGGATGTTAACTGACACCTATTCTGCGCACTGAGATGGTGTCCTATTTGAACCCTCATTTGGTGCGCATCAGAGCTGTGTACACAGAGTGTGTATCAAACAGAAATATTCTTTCTTTCTCTTTCTTTCCAAAAGGGGTTTAGCAGCTTCATATAAAAAGTGTAGGGGGAAAAAAACGAGGAGCTGAAAAATTCTCGGCTACCTCTGTCCCCAACTTATCTATGCATGAGGTCGGCCCACACAATCATTTCCCTGTATTTTCGAGATTACAATAAGCAAAATCACGTCAGCCAACATAATTCTTTGTGTTGAAAAGTCCCCTGCAGATAATTTTCCCGGATGCCTCTGTGTACATATTCCCCTTTCTTGCCTTCTATCAAATTTAATCAGCCTCTGCCTCTCTCGCAGGGAAAGCGGTCAGTGGAAATACAACACAAGTGACAACACGGGGAGTCTATTAATTCCTCCACCAACACTTTTGCTGACAACCCTATGGAATATTTGTTTTAGCTGGAAGACAGAAACCAACACAGAATATAAATTGCACGGAATATTACAGAATCCTTACAGAGTCTTCACACTTGGAAAGGTTCCCTTTGTCTCTTCTTTGTCGTGGTCTGTGGCAAATACATACAAAATATATTTTCTTTCTAGGTCATAGCTTGTCCATTTCTCTTTCTTCAGGAAAGCTTTTACTTATTTTTTCTCTACTTTTCATTTTAATTGACACACCAGTGTCTGATAGCTTTTTCATATGAATAAAATCAATTGGAAAGCAAATTATCTTTTACGTTCAACCATGTCACTCATCTGCTTCTCTTGGCATCTCCAGTGTCTGCCCAATGACTATAATGCCATGGTGTAATCGAGGAAGCCATTGCTCTTCCATTGAAGTACAAAATTATTTAAAATATTCTTAGTGCTGGTACTGGTACTGAAGATCTATGGCAGGAAATTCTCTGAATTCTACCACTCAAAGTCAACTAGAGGACCTGTGACTGATGTTCTCACAAGAAAGAATTTGCACTGGCATTGCAAGGGAAGCTTTTTTCCTGGTAACTTCTTCACTGCAAGTTGTCTACATAAGACTGAAATTAGCCTAAACGCACATGTTGTGCGCGCAAAACCAAGTGTTGAGGCCAAAAATGAGTGGAAGTGGTAAAAATGGGACAGGGCCTTAAAGCACAGGTTTGCTCAAAATGACAAGCCTTGTTTTCGGATCATTTACGACGAAATACAGTGGTTAAGATTGAAATTCTGATAAATGCTGCTGTACCCAGAATTTTCAGTTGCTGCTGGAGTACCCCCCTACTTCCACAACGACAGCCTATGAACACTCAAACAATCCTTCGATATGCCCAGATCAACTATATAATTCATGCTGACTGTCTCAGACTTACATGTCGACTCATGTCGGCCTTTAGATGCTTTTCCATTCGTCAACAACTTGACAAGTTCGAAAACAAAACAAACAAACACAAACCCCAATAACCAAAAAAAATAAATAAATAAATAAATAAAGAAAGAAACAAAGTAAGCTTCTAACCATCAATTTTCACCTGAGCTGTGGGCCATTAGCTCAGTTGACACACATTAGCCCACTTGACACACATAATGATCTGCTAGCTCAATTTGATTTCCCTCTTCAGCTCGCTATGGCCTCTAAGCCCATTTCCACCTTGCTTCATTTGCCTGGAATAGGGTCCAATGGAGACGAACTTAACACATGCTTTGTTTCAAGTAATGATGCACCCGCTCTGTCTGGTCTCTGCAAATGTCATTGGAATCATTGGTGTAATTGGTTGTAGATCTGTCCAATGTGTACAGAGGTATTGTGATCTACAGTATGCCAGTTGATTCTGCTTCAGGAAATGACGGGAAAGTAGCCAGACTAAACTCAATCCAAGACAGTGGCAGTCATGAAAACTAGACTAGTGGGTCATAGTCTTTCATTGCCACTGATATAATGATCAGGCTAAAAAAGAACAAGATTATTAGTAGCCACTAGTGGTTGGGGCTAAGAATTTTATTGAAACACTTCTCTGGAAACAAATAACTTTGTCTTTCTTCTTTGGGAATTTTTGAATTCAGTTACAAAGAAAGACTAGACAAGCCCTGTCCAAATTTTCAACGTACAATAATTTACCACTTCACAGCAAAGAGCACTGACATAACAATCCAATGGGGAACTTAGAGTGTGAGGCTTGACAACAAAGACAATAAGATAAATCCAATCATAAGATAAAGGTCCAATAAAATAAATCAGCATATTAAAAAGAATGTCATCTGCATCCTGGAAATTGTTACTTGTGTGAAAACACAAGTGTGAAAACACAAGTAACTGGAATACTGTTTGTAGTCCTGTAGACTAATTTGATGACATTTTAACACAAACATTCACGTTCTTAAAATCTGTTGTTAGAACAGTGTGCATATTTATGTGGTGTACATTATTTGTCTAACTGTACAATGTCACTTTTTTGTTTTGGTGCTAATGACTACCTTTCCAATCAGGTATGACTAAGGAACACTGGTTACACTATTTAAGAACTGTACCACCCACTGTACCAATTTCAGCTAATATGTCCTTTTGTAATTTGACCTCATGTTATTAAACATTTTCTGAACAAAAAGGTCTTGGATGAGTGATGGAATTAAATTGCTGTCATTTATTTTAGATGCTTTGATTCTAATATGAGCACCAGCATGACCCCATTAACATTTTAACTTTCATTTCTCTATTTTTGTCCTCCATAAATTATGCTACTCTCCTTACCTTTCGTCTTTGTTTTGTCATCGGGTTTAGTTATGAATGATTAATATAGCAGAAAGATAAATGTGATGTGTTATGCCAGGCCTTGCTAACTCTAAGATTAGTGTGGGAGACTGTCAGAATTCATTTGAATGAAAGTGACATGCAGCAGCACAGGCTGTGGATGTTGTGCAAAGAATCGATTTGATAAATATGGCCCCAGGAGTCATGTAATTTGTAAGGTGATACATTCTCTGGGGCAGAATGATTTTCTTGCTCTGAAAGCATTGGTAAATATATTAGAGCAAATTACCCCAGAGATGTCTTGTAATGCATGTGACAAAATACCCCCCAATGCTCCCAGTGCCTTCTTTGTGTGGGGGTTCAAGTTGATATTGTAGAAGTAGGTATTCTGATATTTAGATTAATTTAAAATGTAGACACCCCCATCAGCTCATTTGTGCTACAAGCCATAGTTTTCCCAATGCATTCCTGTGGGAAAATACTTACATGGTGGTTAGTTTCCGTTTATGGGCATACGTACATTAGAGAGAAAAGCAGGTGGTGAGAAACGCTCATAAAACAGAATGAAATCACAGAATGGGAGAAGTGGAGGCATCCAGGGCATCCAACACAACAGCAACAGTCCTGCACATGCCAAATTTCTGATGGCCTGGCCTAAATAAAGATGTGGTGCTGTGATCTATCTTGCCACTGGACATGCTAATGCATCTCTCAGCTACTGCTTCTCGCACCTACCCTTGTATGAATAAATAATCTTTGGAGGAGTCGCATTATAGTAATAGCTTTCAAGCGTCCTGTGGCAATAGGTGCAGCTGAAATCTATCTCTTTAAAAATGGATGTGTTCAATAAAAGGTTTTCCATTACCTAGGTCTAACAGTCCATTTCACCTTGTTTTCTAACCTCACGCATGCAGGCTATGCAAGCTGAATTATGAGGTATTCCCTCTATCCACCCACTGTGTTATACGTGTACAAGTTAGAAGGGATCCACTTTGAAATCCATTTTCACTTATTTTTTTTTAGTTATTTTGCAAACTTGAAATAGGTAAGAAACATTTCTGTCAAGGCCATGTATGTTTTATTTATGTTTTCTTGGGAACATTATAGGCTATACCTGCTTGAAAGTTGCTTCTTTCCTTTTCCTAGGTTCTGGTATTTTGAAGAACTTCTATAATTATTCTTGGACTTGGATTCTTTTTTGCTGAACACAAACTTGGTGTGTACCATTATTTACTCCAACTCTCTAATTTACTTTGCATTATATACTGTATGTGTCCATAGCCTGGTCATAACCATCCCCTCAGTCTACGCTTCTCTTTGTACACAGGTCTGGGATTCCGGCTATTACGAAATGATTGTTTGCTGGAGATGTTTAAATTCAAAAAGTTTGGATCAGATCTTAACTGATAGGTATTCTTGTGCTATTTAGTGCTTTATATATAGTAGAACACAGGACCTAGTAGGCTACAGTAGAACGGAGGACTCATTTCCCAAACCCTTCTAGTGACACACCTTCATGAAGTGCAGCCTCCCCATAAAAAGAATAATGGCAGGATAAAAGGTTTTGTTTGCACTGATATTAAAATATTCATGGTCCTCTTAGACATTTGCTCATAGTAATTTATGTGGGAACTGTAACCCCGAGTATGTGTGATGTGTGTTGCTGTTAGATCTGTCCTTTATCAAATAGTCTTGAGCACTGACTTTTACTACGGATTTTATTCTTATCGTTGATTTTTTGCAAAATACTTTTTTTGTGTGCTTTTTTTTAAAGACATTTTTGGGGATTTTTGCCTTTAATCGGATAGGACAGTGTAGAGGTGGACAGGAAGCAAGTGGGAGAGAGAGATGGGGTGGGATCGGGAAATGACTCGGGTCAGACTCCTTGCTACTTTGAGCAATTCTATGTTTTAAAACAGCAATTTGACCACAAATACCTAGCTGGGTGCCCCCGGGAGCTAACCACTAATAAGCGGCCTTCTCCGGGCCTGCATGATAATGTCAAAATGATTCTCCCTGGCAAATGTTCAAACTTTTCATGATGTTTCAATATACTTTTGGTCCTTATCACACCGGATTTCTCCTCCAGTGAACATGCTGTGCATAACTAGTTAACTAGTAAGATGAGAAAAAAAGACTATAGTTAACTAATAGTTAACTGGTTTGCACAGCAAGTTAGTTAAAGACTTATTTATAGCAAGATGATTCAAGCTTTTATTCTAATGTCTTCATATCAGGTATAGATGTCACTTTACATGTAATTTACATGTAAATTACACTTTGGCCTGATATCAAGATATCAGAATACTGCTCAATTGGCTTCCCATACCAATTGTAATGGCCGCCTACCATGACAAGCCATCATGGAGCATAATGTATAGTCTAACAACGATTGATAGACCACACTCAATCCTGGGCGGAACCCAACACGGAACTATCAGTTAGACGCGAATATGGATAGTGCTACAATCAGTCAGATAGGACGGATAGTACTACAATCAGAGGAACGAACATCATGTAGGCTAAACACCAATTCAAAAGATAGTTGTTCTTGGCTAAGCCTGCCTGAAAACTCTCTAAACACAGTCAAGTATTCTCCCAGGTGCTTGAGTCAAAAAAGTGCTTAGCTCAATGCATTACAGCCTGCACTATGCATTTTTTTTTACTTAAACACATGGGAGAATACCACCCATAGAGTGCTGTGATTGGTGAACACCAGTGGTGACCATTTGCTGCTGCTTGGGTACGTCTAGATTTCTAATAGGCCCCAAGGTTTCATCATTAGCCTATGACTGATATCATTACACTGAACAAGTTTAGTCTGAGCAAGTTATTTAAAGACACATTTCACAGTCCAATTCAGTTGGTAAACATTAGCTCTGATTCAGCTAATGCTGAACTTTGTGTAGGGTGCAATACAAACTGAAATTGCCGCATCATTTATTAGAAATAAAGACTAATGAGAATAGTGGATTTGGCTGGCAGTTTGCCAATTACAGTCCAAACTATATTACATAAAACAACACATTGCACCCCATTATATCACACAACAATTCTTTTAAATGCAGTTGTTTGTTATTATGTCTTCCAATTATTTAGTCATCCAATAGGCTATTACATCATCCAAAAGCTTAAGAAATATTGTATAAGTCACTAAGTACTCCCTCAGTGTTTATCCATAATATGTCGTTTATCCATAATATGTCATATACCCTGTTCTTAGTCGTGTGTTTTTACATGATGCATCTGCTTTAGCCTGGGAATTCCCATGCTCCTTTGCGCTTATTTCATGGCTCTGGTATTGGCTCCGAGGTATGTATGACGCTATGATAGACATTCGTAGCGCCCAATAAACAGCTATGGCTAATTGTAAACGATGCTTCCGCTACGAGAAATGCAATAGGTAAGTCCCCAGACTAAATATCACTTGTGATTTTAGTTTGGCATTCGCCAGGCTACATCTGCTGCTTAAAAACAAACAAAATCTTATTTTTTGAAGTGCTCATTATCACTTTCAGAGCATGTCTAGTTGGCCAACATTGTTTTTGCTCTGGTTGGTGCATTAAGTATAATGTGACTAGTAAACCCGTGGATTCCTTCAATATATAATTTTTCCTCATTTATTTATAAATGTCAAAAATGCTTCATCACATTTGTCTCATCAAATTTGGTTGTTTGAAAGGGTCGTTGCCAATTATGTATGTGTGGCACAACAACAGCTGTGAGTCTCTGAAAATATCAAGACACATCCCATCGACAAGCTTGATATACATTTACAATCTGAAAGAGTCAGTAACAATAGGTGTCTGTCAGCCTTTGGTGAATAAAAATGTCAACCCTGTCAGGATGTACATGTTGGCCAAAGATCTCTTTCTCTCTCTCCCTCTCTTGACAGCAATACAGTTTGACAATTTGAAAGGAGGGCTCTATTTTGTCCATTATTTAAATATTTTAGCATTGCATTTTAGAGTAAGACACAGCCAATCCCTCTGTGAATGGTAAAAATGACACTGAATGTAAGGCGCCTCACCAACAAGTGCAGGCTACTCTTAAACATTTATGCGAGTTATTTCTACTTCAGGGAATTTTATTTTTTATTAATATATTTTAATGATGCAACATTGTGCAAATTCAGTCTGGTGAATAATTCATTAATTGAGAACTAACGCCACAGAGCATGGAATAACATCTTATCCAACTATTAATGGCAACTTATGTGATGAAAAATACCCATTTTGCATTTTTGGAGAGACATACAACACAGTGCTGACAAGAAAGACACATTAAGGAAGCGGAAAATAAGTCAATGTTAATTCATAAACTCTTATTATTATTTCACAACATTAAGCAGATTCGTTCTAAGAGGCACCGCAGAGTATTGTATGTTGCTCCACTGCTTTTAAAAGAGACGGGAAAATGCCATTAGGTTTGCCTTAGAGAGTTGACTTGGAGGTTTTTCTCATTTAGTACCATGCAAACTGCTGCGTAGTTATCACCTCAGGGATAATTGAATTGGTTTACTCATTAAGTATCACAAATTGCTTATATTGTAGATTAATGTTTCACAAGATGCAGAGCTAACACAGAGCATATTCATCTTGAAACATTTAATTTCAAAAGGTGTAAACCGAGCATACTGATGTTAAGCACATGCTAAAATGGCATCACCATATGGAGTTGAGACTCATATTTTAAAGCTGTTTCCACATTTTGAAGCCAAGAATGTAGCCTAAGCAGTGAGAAATAAATAAGACCATTCTTCTTATTTGAACAGCAGAAGGTTTGTTCCAGCAGGGACACAAGCTTAAATTGGCAAACGGCTCCAAGTCTTAAAAGTGAAAAGGTCAATACCAAATTGTGTTAAGGTAAGGTTGTATGGAAACTTTGAATGTGGTAAATAAATAATTTATCATCTATGATGTTTCACAACAAATGAGATTAATGTATTTTTCAACACCAGCTGAATACTGAACCCAGTCCTTCGCACTGCATATAAAACACTGAAGAATCAATGACAAGGGCTTATTCACCTCGACATGAAGAACACCACATTCATTTTGGGGAAAAGCTGGCAGAAAACTAGGTAGAACAAGGTTGTCCCCCTCCTCCCCAAATACAAAAAATGTAGGCCTTACACTCATTGGCATTCATCAGTGTCTAAAAAGCAATTGTCTAAAAAGCAATGAGCAAAAACTAAGACGAATAATTGCAAAAAATACATGAATTAACTTGAAAAGCACTAGGAGAGCGCAGACCTCCACCAAAGCATAATATAAATTCCAGATTGTATTCTGGATCTGGTTCTTACTTGTCCCAATATACACCTTGTCCGAAAATGTCATCCAAATCCATGCAGCACTTTTCAAGTTATATTGTACACACAGAGACAGATGCAAGCGAAAACACAACCTCCTTGACAGAGGTAAAAATAATCTCAAACCTAAAAAAAAAAAAAAAAAAACTCATCAGAACTCTCCCCAAGATTTTCTGTTATTGATAGTTATCAAATTTAAGTCATTTTGGATAAAAGTGTAAACGTAAATGTAAAAAACAACAAAAAAAATCTTCATGGGGATGGACCCATCCTTTTTAGAACTGGTCACTGGCAATATGACAGTTTGTTTTCTATTTGTTCCGTAGGTGGAGAGATGATGGAACAGACACAGCCTGATCTGTCAGTGGAGAAAGCCAATTAAATGTTGTAATGAAGGAATATCCAAGGATAATTAGGGGCTGAGGAGGTTAAACATGGGCTAATGCAGCTGTATACAGAATCAGTCCCAATAACAAGGGCTATGACAGGGGCCCTGCTAAAATGCTGGGATAACTTCCAACAGTCAACCCTTTACTGATCCACAAATGTTACACTCAGACCTTGAAATGAACCAAATCCATCTCGCCTCACTTTCTAAACAAGTGCTATGTTGTCTTGCACACTAGGTAGCTATTCTGCACTGATTATGATTGATGTATAAGGCTTCAGTTTCCCTTAGGTGCTGTAAAGTGTATGTATAAATACAATCGCTAAAAGACGGGAGACTGGGTTCTCCATTAATGGTGGCGTGGGCTTTTGTTAAACACAGAGTTTCGCTTGCAGAAACAGAGAACATTCAAAGTCTCTCTAGTTTTACAGAAACACACTCCCCTGGCGACTAAGCAAAGTTTAGTTCGCAGCACGTTGGTCCAACAGTTCAGCAGGTTATCTTTACTCAAGCAAGGTTTGCTAAGCCGGCTGTACACTCATCTCTGACACTGTCGCAAAGGTGAGCCTTTCGACTTTCCTGCATTTATTCTTGACAGGCGTCCTCATGCTCCTTTTTTGGCATGCACTTTACACAGACAGTCTCTTATCTCTTCTTATTTTATCTTGTCTTGCCCCTCTCCCAAAGGCCTTGCTTGTGCTTTGAATGCTTCAGTGAAAGAGGATCAGCTATGCTTTCCTGGTCACACATATCAAATGTCTCACACCAAGAGCCACAAGGACTCTCAGCATCTACTTTGGTCTCCAAATTAGGACAAAAATGCTTCAGAAAGAGGCTTATTCTGTGGAAATATCCCTGAGCTGACAAAGCAAATAGAATTATTTGAAATATGTATGCTGCGCATTAAGAGGATGGCTCAGCCTCCTACTCTAAATGTTTAACTAGACTTCAAAGGAGATGGTATTTAAATTTACTCTATATGTCACAACATGAAACTTGCATTTCATTCTTTCAGCATCACCACTTGTGTTGACTTCAATATTCACAGGAACATGAAATACTACAGTGTACCTAGAACATGTGACAGTGATTGGTGTGGAATACCTGGTATGTAATTTATGTGTCATAAACTTAAGATATAAGCAAATACTCAGATTGTGATGGCGACCATGGGAAGTAAAAGTAGGAGATTATTAAAGCATTTTAAACAGTCTTGAGGACAAATCAATGTCATCGCATGACCGAACAATGCCATGTTATTTTAATTCAGTGCCATGTGGTTTGTGTGCTTTATGAAGGCTCCATGGTCCTTCATGTTGTGTGTCGCATTCAAACTCTTCCAGCTCTACTCCTTGAGCAGGCTTTTGGAACTATAAAGAACTCGTCTTTTGAATAGCCCACCTCAAGGTGAATTTATATAACTTCTGATTTCAAAGACGGAGAGTTTATTTGAGTCCTCACATTAGTTGATGTGGCATAAGTTCCACTAAATCTTAATTTAAGACAGACAGTTTTCATTAATAAAAGAAACTTCAGCTCTTTTTCTTACATTGCCTTGCCATCCTGTGTTCTTATCTTGCCTGCTTTCCAATTCATATGGGAACTCATTTGAGTGGGCCCAGTAATAAATGCCAGACCATCAAGCTTGAATGAAATTTAGCTTTGCCTCCCATACTTTCCTCAGTGCTTTGGTCAGATGTCCAAAACGGCCAGTGGAAACAGATTTATTTATTTATTTCCTGCAACACGTCCCCTGGGCCAAGGTCATCCGAATGACCGATTAGAGGGCACTTTTGGTAGCACATTTAGCCTTTTATCTGTCGAAATCACTGCCTTAAGGCTGCAAATTGTGGAAACAGCTAGGGTCTCATTTCTAAAACCATTTGAGCATAATACGTATGAAGCTTCCAAAGGCATTCCCTCCGTTGATCTGACAGTTTGGAGATGAAGTGCACAAACAACCACAGAGAATTTTTTCGGACCCCCATGGTTCTGTGAATTGCAGACTTGCCTCTCCAAATACATCAGCAGTTTTTCATGCTTGGTATTTCCATAAACTGTGGATTTTTATCAACACAAACCATGTTGTGAAAGGGAGGAAAGACTGCAGCATTTTGTGTGACCTTCAACACAGCGAAGTTAATCAGAGGTCACACATCATGTTAAGCACATCAACAAAAGTATTTACAATATACCTGCAGCAATCTAGGCACCTTATGCACAACATGCTTTAAACATAATTGAACAAAAGAAACTTATTATCGTGAATATTGAACAGTTGTACCAGGTTCTCCAACAGCCTCTTCTGAAAGTTATACTTTTTCTTTATATTAAACACAAATCAGCTGAATCATCTGATCAACTAATGCTATGCATGTTATTAACAGCACAAACCCTGCACATGCATGTAGCCAATCATCAGTCCATCATCCCAGACAAGAGGCCTTCACAGGCCTTATATAGGCTAGAGCCTTCAGCTGGACAACAGGAAGGTTTGACTTGTGAGTTATGTGCTCACCTCAGCATCCACCGTGCCTGTGATCCACAAAGGATTTGTTTATCACTATACACATTTTTCCCTTCACTGTCTGCATCTCACCCAGGGGGGTTACGCGTTTCCATGTTAATAGCTGTCTGGGCCTGAGAGGGCTTAACGGCTCACATTTGGCACTGGTTTATCATTAGATACGCATTGCTCTGTAAAACACATGCTTGAGCAGGCAGCACAATTATATGGCCAGCTCAAGCAAGTAGCTAATTAAACCATTTAAGTCGGTGCTTTGCTGCCATAAGACTAGGAAGGGTAACTCCTCTTGGATGCAATGCTCTGTTGTGAAGGGGCAAAGAATCATGCAAGGAAGGGTAAAACACAGACTCTTAGCAATTTAACCTGTACTGTGGATAAAGAACAGCCAAAGTGCAGTTTTCAGAACAGAAAATGTTTCAAATGGATAAGAAGCTTTGGAATACTGTATGCTCCATGAAGTTTCAAATGTCAATTTAAAAACAAAATGCAATATTTTAATATCAAACATGCTATTGTTTTTGGTCAGCTGCACCTTATACGGTGAATAAGTTTACCAGTCTCAGACCAAACAAATGGAATCCTGCAAAGGTTGTTATTCTTTCACAGCTTACTATTCGATCCTCCACTCCAAATTCTAGACCAAGGTACTTTTTCCAATTACTCTGTAGAGGTTCAGTAAATAGTCCCCTAATCAATGACAAAATGGCTTGTTTCCTTAGGATTCAGTCATCTAGCCTTGCTCTGACGAGTGAGGACCAGACTTTTGATTGTGGTAGTGCTGTGGTTGTTTTCTCCTTGTAACGGAGTGTGCAAATCTATCACTCAAACGTGCCTGCACACACGCGCACACACGCACACACACACACTTTCTTTCACTTCTTAAACACTCACAGCATGACTGAAAACATCCTTTCCCATGCTAAGGATCAAACTATCCTGACGGAACTAACTTGTCAAGGTACCCACTTTTCTCCCTCAGTCTAGCATGACTGGGTGACTTGACAAGTTTTCTGTATGACAGGAAGACATGGGCTGTGCTTCATTTCTCTGCAAAAATATAATGGCTTAAAAGCTGAAGGGTTCAAAGACAGTTAAAGAAATTGAGGAAAAGTCTTTGATATATTTAGCCCTCGATGTAACAGGGAGGCAGTTCTTGGACATCACAGAGTATCGGACAGGACACAGTTTCTGTTTCAGTTGGGCACGTCCAGTAAATAAGTTCAGTGCAGACAAGCAAGAGGACATTAGCAATGTGCTCACATTTTCTTAATCTTCTGTGATGGATTCAGGCCATGATTTTCATTTAGCCGAAAAGAGATAACCAAACTGTCAGCAATGTTGTAGTATTCCTTTAATCTTAGCCTGGAGCCAATAATCAGTCTGCAAACCAAACACCTCTGTCAATTGTTAATCTTTTACTGAAGCCATTCACATGCCAAACCTATCTGCTGTGTCAGTATAACCCACTGTCACAGAGATAAAGAAGGATCAATAACTGTATCATGGAGCGTCCAAAAAAGTTATTCTCTGGATGTGCTGAGTTTCTACTTGCATTGAATAATAACTTGGCAATATGCAAATCCTTCTTCGCTGGACAGATAGCTAGCTCATTAATAATGTATACTGTCACAATTTTAACAGCATATCTTGCGCACATTTCCTGTGACAATTCTGGAGACCCCAAATAGGACCTTTCCGAGACAATCCAGGGAAATATCCGTCTCCTGGGTATAAGTGTAACCTACAGCCATAACAGTTCCACAAAAACAGGCAATAGTCCATCATATTTTCACATATGCGAACTAAATGTGCTAAGTAGAAAATTTTCATTTGTGCACATATTTGTGCAATCAATAAATTGATTGATTTCAGATATAAATTTTATGAGATTAATCACGTCTAAAAGGTGAACTGCTTGACAGCCCTAAGTAGAAGTACTAAGGCCTCTGCACTCTGGTGAAGCATTGCGGTTGTGATATTCTAATCCATTCTTTTTAGTACAGCCCCGCACACCAGCGCTGAACTCTCCCACCACCACCTTTCGCTTCTGATTCAGGGATATTTTATCTGAGCTGTTCGAGAGAATCTATTGGTGATTCCACAGACTACTATGATATGTTACCTGCATGCCATGCACTGCCAGTGTGTGGTGGCAACCGAAATTGTCAAATTTAAAAGTGCTCTGCCATGATGTCAGAGCCAATAGGAGTGTGGCTGGTTCTAGCCTTTTTGATGCCCTAGCCACATTTGAGTTTTGCCTGCTTTTCTAGAAATAAATGTGAAGACCTGAAGGGTTAGAAATGAAAATGTATCACAATGCCCCTCAGATATTTGGTGTCTTAAGCAATTGCCTAGTTCGTCTATCTATACCAAGAATCAGCACAGGAAATGAGAAGGGCCTTAATGTACAGATGGAAGTATGGTCACTATGGAATAGAAAACATAACTGCATGTGGTATTGTACATCATGTCCTTGTCCTGTTTGCCAGGTGATTGTTGCTTAGTTACTGTACATATAAAAGTTGTCAGAGTGTGCTAGAGATTCATCAAACTGATAGAAGTACACTGACTTTTCAACACTTTTAGGTCATACATTTAAATCATTCAGTGACAATGCACCAGGTGTTGACAATTTGACATCAATTTCAGTTGCTCTTGAGGAGAAATTGAAATCACCTGTTCTATACAGAAAGTCACTGAAAACATTCACTTTGACATGCCACAAGATATGACTTTGGTCAGAGGCCAGTGCCTTCATGTGCTGTCCAATCACACGTTTCCAAGAACTGGGCTCCTCTGTGCTATGGCTACCATTCAAGGTTCAAGCTGTGTGACACAGGAGCTATCATTGTACTATGTTCACATTTTTAAAAGATTGTGTACCTGCAGAGATGACAGGAAATGGTCTATATTGAAGAAAAGTATACATTCACAGCCATAATTTTGAAACAGAATCCGTCAGCTGGTGATGTCCATACAGGTATACTGACAAAATTTAATGTTGACATCTTTGTATTAGTGTGGATTTTTATCTATGTGTTTGTATAATATGGTTGGGAGTGTTATATGTCCCCAAGAGGTGTTGCATGTATTTTGCCATGAATGTGTTTGTGTTCATATATTGGTGTCTTGCTGTACATGAGTCATCCAGGGATGCAACAAAAATGTAGCATAACAGCAATCAACTGACAACAACAACAACATAGCATATCATATAGCTTGAGTCATGTCACGCCACAATGTTTCATGAAAAACAGGGCAACTTGGACAGGAAAAAATACAAAGGGATGGCATTTTCAATGCCCAAGGTCTCTGCACAAAAGGAAGCTTTGCACCAAGTAATTGGGTATAACTCCCCAATTAGAATAAACAGAACCAAGATTAATTTGAGGTCAGAACTGACAATCTTACGAGTAATTATATTAGCATGGCCTTCACATTTAAATGACAAATCTTAAATGCTTTCACATTTGTTATTTGCCTTCTATGAGATGTGTGGAATATAGGATATGCCGGGGCATGTTCAAACAGAGGGAAGGCAACGCCGCTTGATTAAAGTTTATCTTTCAGGGTGGCAAGTCTACCAGCATCCATTACTGCTTGTCAGATTACAAATGGTCTTGAGGAAAATTATGCAGGCTCACACACATATGGTCAAGGCAATGATTTACCCTACTCTGTCCAACTCTCTGAATCCTGTTTATCCTTAATCACTTGATCTTGCAGATGTTACTAGACAACAGTCTCAGTGCCTTAAACGACATAAAAGAAAACCTATTAGTGTTTGGCTCACCTGAAAGCCAAGCTAAGACAAATGAGGCAATGAATAACATACAAATCGTTTCAGTTGACCAGATGGATCATCTGATGTGGAGGTAAAATTACACATGGTAGGTGAGGAAGAATGTCTCTGAGGAAAGCATTTCTTTTATTAGACTGTTTATGGAAATGGTTGTTTAAAATGGCCATACTTCAGTGATTGTGTTGTAAATGAGCTCTCTAAGTAAATAGCCTTGCATGGGATAAATGTAAGTCTTTGAAAATCCCAACAGAAAAGTGGTTCTGGAAAGCCAACTGCCTGCTTAAGTGTGTAAAACCTCTCTTAAGCTTCAAGGGAGAGGACTGGCTATTGCTTTACATCTCATGAATCATGCAGTGACAGGAGAATTTACAAATATAGGGCAAGTATGAATTTTGGGATCTTTGTGTCAAAGGTTGCTTATCTGGCTGCTAATTAAGTTAAAATACTTTATATCTGGGTATGTCTCACTAAGGCAAAGCTCCAGTATCTCATATGGCTTTGGGAAACACGTGTCGTTGCACTTCGCATATTTGTAAGTTGCACCATAGTGGACGATTATTTTGATTACATGTAAGTTGCACCATAGTATGGATGATTATTATGTCTTACTTACGTATGGATCCAAACATCATGCTAAACATGTGCCTGGTTACTACTTACGCAATTAAGGGTAAGTTTCACTAAGACAAAACTCTTCTTTTTTGGTTCAGTATTTCATCATAACTGCTTAAGTTAATTACAGCCATCCTTCATGTCAACAACAAACAAATAAAAAAAATCACACCTTACCTATCAGTCTGACTGAAAGATGTTAAAAATTCACTGAGTAATAGGTTGTGACCTCAGAGAATTGTAAAGCACATCTCTCTCTCTCTCTCTCTCTCTCTCTCTCTCTCTCTCTCTCTCTCTCTCTCTCTCTCTCTCTCTCACACACACACACACACACACACACACACACACACACACACACACACACACACACGCACACACAAAACAGACAAAGCCACCAAAATATGCAGATGAAACACACCTCCCCCTCATCATCCATGTCACCGTTACTTTTCCTTATTTCTTTGTGTTGTCAACAACCGAGTTGTGTGAGGAAAAAGCCTTGCACCCTGACAACACTACAACAACGAGTGAAGGTGAGAATAAAGAAGCAAGAGCAAATGTCCTAAGCATTCTTGATGCCTTTCACTTGGTTCTGAGGAAATTGCAGCACGGCACCACACTGTAGAAAGCACAGTATGCATGGGACACAACTAATGCACTTTTCAGAATTTAAATTAGCCCATGAATATGGAATCGCACCTTTTGAATTTCTGTTTTGTCGAGCAGCTTGTCACTCACACCAGCAGCATCTACTTTGGCTTCACGTTGGCTGAAAAACTCAGAATTCAAAAATATGATAAATGTGATGTCAGCTCCCTGACAGTGATTCACAATGCTGACCTCTTTTCTGTGTTCCACATGTTTGAACGTTTCCGATCCACTGCCCTGAGACAGACAGGCACATGCCTTGACAAGGGAATATGGAGTATGTATTCAGAGATTGCACTGTTGACATGCTTTTAGGTGTTGCCTTGACAAAGACTTGGGTGTGTGTTTTTCTATTTTGTGTAAAAGACAAACTTATTTGTTGTGCTAAAAAAAAGTGTGAGTAAAGAGGAAATACAAATAAACCAAGAAACATTTCAGAGCAAGCCATGATATCCTGAAATTATTCACAAAACCAACCAAATGCCTATTTATGTAGGCCTAATAAAACTGCTATACAATCATGTTACTAATGCAGGAGTCATACTAAGCACACTTTCTGATATTAGTATTCATATACAGTATATACCATGTACAATTTCCTATAGTTGAGATTAGCTGTGTTGGCCTAACAGAATGAAAATGGTCTTAGGCAATCAGCTTAGATCATCACTACAAGGACAGATGTGTGATCGAAAAACCAACATTGCCATTCAGAGTCGAAGCCAGGATTTTTGAAATACCGAGATCATCAGTGTCTGACAATGCTCATTCATTGGTTAAAATTTCTGACATGCAAAAACTGTACTGATTTGCAAATTGTACCATGAGAGTCTGTATGAATTCTATAAACCCGAGTGAGCAAATGGACACAAAAATGGCAATTTCCACACTCAATTAAAACATAG
>JAODXP020000030.1:1870482-1997564 GCA_027497455.2 Sardinella longiceps
AAAGGTCGCCTAAAACCACCTTTCACATGACTGCTAAAATGAAAATGTTGCTATTGATATGTTTTCTTGTTGTATGAAATGTCATGTGTAAGTTTCCTGTTTGCCAATTATGAATGAATGTGGGCGTGGGAGAAAATTGCGGGACTTTTAAAATGCCTCGCGTAGACCTGCTCAGGAGGCGCGCGCTGAGTTTCGTTTCCTGTTTGGAGCCTGCAGGCGATTGTCCGCGTTTAGGAACTCTTCAGCTTGAATGGATTATTACTACGACGTTGGCCGTGTGGATTTACTCAGAGGTGGATTTACTCGTTCCAAAGTTTGTGGATTACTTCAAGAAAGATTTCATTACCTAAACGCCTGAATTTGGTGAGATTGCGTTCACTTGTTTGCTGCGAGGCGGCGTCTCATCAAAACTGTAAGTAACGTTACCAACGCACGTGAACACTATCTGTGGAGGATCGCGTTTTTCATCTACAGCTGTAGATTTTTTGACTTTGATACTTTTTGGATCCGTACACGAACTTTGGGACTCTGGGGGGATTGATTGTGGTGGACGTTTTTTGTATTTCTTCTGAACTGGGGAGCAATGGGGAGATTGTTTGTTTGTTGGGGATTGACGTGATTGTACGTGCTGTTTGCCATTGCCATTGATTCACTGACGTGATTAACATTACTTGTGGGTGCAATACAGCGTCAATGTGATATAACTGCAATTTGTTCATGTCTCTTTGTGCTATTGGGTTTTTGTTCACTTTCTGATAAGCCACGCAAGCCAGTCAGCGTTTCCCTAGCTATAGCAATTTAGGCCCTCCCGTGACAAATTAAGCGTTGTGGCATTTTTCCTTTCATTTAGTAAAGGTGAATTGTTACAGATTGGTGGCCCGAGTACGGGGATTTGGGTTAATTTTTCGTTTTGATATAGCTGGAAGGATTATTGCTGGTTACATGCTTTTGTGTATAGTGTTTGTATATTTGTAATTTTTTCTTTTTTCATTAATTGACGTTGTGGCTGTTAGGCCTAGTCAGGCTAGAAGCACTTACTCTTGCCTTTGCACGCACACATATACACACACACTTTAGGCCACTTTGCATTCACATTAGCATATTTAAAGTTTATTGATTGTACAATACATTGCAATACATTTCAGTACATTACAGTAATATTTAGTAGGTTACATTGTAACGTTATTCCTGCATCACATTTATTTTTATAAATCCAAAATATTCCCCATTAATATGTCCACCAGTCAGCAGGGGTCAGCTGTGGGCAGCAACACTCATGGAGATAGGACAGGAAATCTTGTGGAGTTGGGCGAAGGAGCTAGTGCCTCCGCTGGTGCCTCCGGTGGTGCCCATCCTCACCGACACGTAACAGTCAGACGTAACAGTGGGGGAGTGAGTGAGGTTACAAGTCTCCTGAGAACACTGTACATCAGTGAAGATGATCAACAGCAATACAGCATGGAGAGTGATGACTCCGATATATTTCAAGAGCTCAATGCCAAAATTGAGGCTTTAGAAAAACGACTTCAAGACTCTGTCAACAGTCTGCTTAGCAGGGAAGAAGGCCTGCGAGTAGCCATTGAGACGGCAATTCACGGGGTTAAGGAGCATGCAGACCAGCAGTTGCTACATTTGGAACAAGCAGTATTTGCATGTTTGTTGCGTAGAGATCACCAGTGGGAGGCCAAATTACAACGAGCTACCAGGCTACAGCGCGTGTCTTGGCGGCCTGCAGGGACTTCCACCCCATCGCCTATTGCACCTGCCAACCCCCGCGCACCTTCACATATGGTGTCTTCCACTCCTCGTGCATCATCTGCTGTGCCAACTACTCCTCAGACGCCTGACGCTGATGTCACTCTTACACCCATGCCTGCTGTGTCTTCACCCATGCCCGCTGTGACCACATCCATGCCCGCTGTGACTACATCCATGCCCGCTGTGACTACATCCATGCCCGCTGTGACTACATCCATGCCCGCTGTGACTACATCCATGCCCGCTGTGACTACATCCTTGCCCGCTGTGACTACATCCTTGCCCGCTGTGACTACATCCATGCCCGCTGTGACTACATCCATGCCCGCTGTGACTACATCCATGCCCGCTGTGACTACATCCATGCCCGCTGTGACTACATCCATGCCTGCTGTGACTACATCCATGCCTATTGTGTCTAGTCCCATGCCTGCTATTGTGTCTACACCCATGCCTGCTACGGGGTCTACATCCATGCCTGCTATGTCTACTCCTATGCCTGTGCTTACGAAGAAACCGCCAATAAAAATGGAATTTCCTAAATTTGGTGAGTCAAGAAATTCTGCAGATGTCATGGACTTTATTGAACGATGTGAAAATTTCTTCAATCTCCGTCCATTGACTGACGCTGAATTTATTGGCACAATCAATTCTGTTTTAAACGGGCCTGCACGGAGCTGGTGGAAGGCTGCACGTGCCAAGATTTCAACATGGGCTGAGTTCAAGACCGCTTTCCTGGAGGCATTCCTACCATCTGATTATAAAACAGAGATTGAAGAACAAGTGCGGCTGAGTGTCCAAGTACCCACACAGTGCCTCAGAGACTTTGCATACGATCATCGTGCGCTATGTCTGAAGTGGCGGGCTGACATGCCTGAAGACGAGATTGTGCGGCGTATCCTCAACGCCTGCAACCCAAGGCTTGCCAGTGGACTGCGAGGCATTGTGACCACCGTCGAGCAGCTGGTTAAGGTGGGCTCTCTGATCGAGAAAGATTGGGGCAATTCCAAAGAATACTGGAATCGCGTCCAGCAGAGTAACCCCACCGACCGCTCATCCAAAAAGCTTGGAAAAAAGGCTGACCAGGGGCATGGACAATCAGCCGACGTTGCCTCCGTCTCTGGTGTGCCGCCTCTTCTTGTCGTGCCAGTGGCAGTCCGTGGATCCAAGGGCGATGCCGTGCTAGACACAGGGTGCACTTATTCTCTCATGAGCAGTAGTCTCTGGGAAAAGATCAAGAAAACTGGTGAGACATTATGCAACACAGCAAGCCAGAAGTTCATCATGGCTAATGGACAGGAAAGTAGAGCCATCGGTAAGACAACATTACTGCTTGCCCTCAATAACACCCATTACACTATAAGTGTATTCATCTTGGAGGAGAGCCAGCTCTGTATGCCTTTACTCCTAGGCTTGGATTTTATGTGCACTAGCCAGCTTACGTTAAAGCCTCACCAGGGGAAATATGTGATGCCAGGGGGAAGGGAGTTCAAGTTCCTGCACAAGCCTCGTGATGCGCTGGAATGGAACCATATGGAGCCATTGGCTCTTTTTTACATGGCCGTGGTGGAAGACGCGAAACATCAGTCTGCAGTGCCACTGTTGGAAGTCCAGCCGGAAGTGGTCAGGCCGCTGCTGCAGAAGTGGCCTTCGGTTTGGACTGAAACCACTGGTGCCACCAATGTAATTCAACACCACATACACACAACAGATGAGCTGCCGGTGCGGAAGAGGGCATACCGGGTTGCACCTCCAAAGCAAGCCGTTATCAACGAACACATCGACAAAATGCTGAGCTCTGGTGTAATCGAACCCTCTTCGTCTGCTTGGGCCTCTCCGGTGGTCTTAGTCCCTAAGAAGGATGGATCACTTCGCTTCTGTGTGGACTATAGAGGACTCAACGCAAAGACGCACCATGATGCTTACCCGATGCCACTCGTACATGAAATCCTGGAGTCCATGCAGGGGGCAAAGTACTTCAGCACTTTGGACCTTCAAAGTGGCTACTGGCAGGTAGCCATGGGGGAGGCAAGTAAACAGAAGACCGCCATGATCACCCATCGAGGCTTGTTCCAATTCAAGGTGATGCCTTTCGGCCTACGCAACGCTGGCGCCACCTTCCAGCGCTTGATGGAAATTGTCCTGAGTGACTTGAGAGGAAGCATTTGTTTTGTTTACATCGACGACATAATTGTTTTCTCCAAGTCACAACAACAACATTTGCGGGACCTCGATGCGGTGTTTCGGAAGCTCCACCAGGCCAACTTGACTCTCAACGTGAAGAAATGCCATCTCTTCAAGACTGAGCTGACTTTCCTTGGGCACGTGGTGTCTGCTAGGGGTGTGGAAGTTGACCCAGCCAAGGTCAGTGCCATTACAGCTTTTCCAGTACCCACTGATCTCAAAAGCCTCCAGAGATTTTTGGGGCTGGTAGGCTGGTACCACAAATTCCTGCCCCGATTAGCAGACATTGCTGCCCCTCTCAATAACCTAAAAAGGAAAGGTGTTCCTTGGGTGTGGTCGTCCGAGTGCGAAGATGCTTGCCAGCAGCTCAAGAAACTGTTGCAGTCCCCGCCTGTCCTCGCTCAACCACGTCTCCATCTGCCATTTCAAGTCCACTGCGATGCTAGTGATGTCGGTCTAGGGGCCATCCTGACCCAGTGTTTTGAAGGAGTGGATTCTGTAATCGCCTATGCTTCAAGAGCTCTCCATGGTCCTGAACTCCGTTATTCCACTTCAGAAAAAGAGTGTTTGGCGGTAGTCTGGGCTGTGGAGAAGTGGCGCCACTACCTTGAAGGTGAGCCCTTTGACGTCTTCACAGACCACAGTGCACTGGCCTGGGCATTCAACTGCCCCAAAGCAACATCCCGCCTGACAAGGTGGACATTAAGGCTTCAGGCGTTCACATTCCGGGTCCATTACAAGAAGGGCTATTCCAATGTTGTCCCTGATGCGCTATCACGTGCACCCTTGCCAGTTGAGACTCCTGAGTGTGGTAATGTGGCTGTGGCTATGCTGAAGACGCCGTGGTCAAATTTGCCTACATCGCTGAAGGAAATCGAAACTGCTCAATCCAATGACGACTTGTGTCAAGAGTTGTTTCAGTCTGTGTCTGCTCCCACACCAGGGCGTAACCATTACCAGCTTGAGCAGGGAGTACTTTACAGGGGTGTACCCTCGAAGTATGGCGGTTACAACTATCAGATGGTGGTCCCGGCTGCACTTGTCCCTGAGTTCCTCGCATATTTCCATGACAGCCCATTTGGGGGTCATTTAGGCCGAATGAAGACTCTTCTTAAGATCCTCGAAGTCGCCTGGTGGCCTGATATGCGCAGGGACGTATGGAGTCATGTCCGCTCTTGCCAGACGTGCCAACAATATAAGCCATCGAACAACAAACCGGCTGGTCTTCTGCAGTCCACGGAGGTGACCGCACCAGGGGAGATGATCGGCGTGGACTTCATGGGCCCGTTTCCATTTAGTAAACTCCAGAACACGACCTTGATGGTGGTTGTCGACTACTTCAGCAAGTGGGTGGAGCTCTTCGCCATAAGGGATGCCAAGACGCCAAAGGTATGTCGCATTCTGAAGAACGACATTTTCACTCGCTGGGGTGTGCCTGCGTTCATGGTGTCTGATCGCGGCCCTCAGTTCACAAGTCAGCTGATGGCCAGCCTCTGTTCGTCCTGGGGTGTGACTAAAAAACTCACCACAGCTTACCACCCACAGACTAACCAAACGGAGAGGGTCAACAGGACACTGAGGACAATGCTGGGGTCATTCGTCGGACAACACCACCATGACTGGGACCGTTGGCTGCCGGAGTTGCGCCTCGCCATAAATACAGCTGTTCACGAGACCACTGGTGTGACCCCTGCTGTATTGGCCCTGGGCCGTAACATCAAAGGTCCCTTAGAACGGCTCATTCACAAGTCACCTTCCCCAAACACAGATGCATACAACACCATACATACACACACACAATTGTTACAGGAAGTGGAAAGGCATGTTGGTGTGTCCAAGGCTAGACAAGCCAAGTACTATAATCGCCGACGCAAAGAGGTACACTTTGCGGTCGGAAACTTGGTCTGGGTTAGGGCGCACCCGTTGTCTAAAGCTTCTGCTAAGTTCTCTGCTAAACTTGCACCCAGATGGTCAGGGCCAGTTAAAGTAGAGAAGAAGTTGGGTCCCATCAATTACCAGGTTCGTTGGTTAAATGAGAAATCAAGGGTGGATACTGTAAATGTGGTAGACCTCAAGCCCTATTATGGTCCCGATAAGCCGCTGGCTGGGGGGGAATGTAAAGGTCGCCTAAAACCACCTTTCACATGACTGCTAAAATGAAAATGTTGCTATTGATATGTTTTCTTGTTGTATGAAATGTCATGTGTAAGTTTCCTGTTTGCCAATTATGAATGAATGTGGGCGTGGGAGAAAATTGCGGGACTTTTAAATGCCTCGCGTAGACCTGCTCAGGAGGCGCGCGCTGAGTTTCGTTTCCTGTTTGGAGCCTGCAGGCGATTGTCCGCGTTTAGGAACTCTTCAGCTTGAATGGATTATTACTACGACGTTGGCCGTGTGGATTTACTCAGAGGTGGATTTACTCGTTCCAAAGTTTGTGGATTACTTCAAGAAAGATTTCATTACCTAAACGCCTGAATTTGGTGAGATTGCGTTCACTTGTTTGCTGCGAGGCGGCGTCTCATCAAAACTGTAAGTAACGTTACCAACGCACGTGAACACTATCTGTGGAGGATCGCGTTTTTCATCTACAGCTGTAGATTTTTTGACTTTGGATACTTTTTGGATCCGTACACGAACTTTGGGACTCTGGGGGGATTGATTGTGGTGGACGTTTTTTGTATTTCTTCTGAACTGGGGAGCAATGGGGAGATTGTTTGTTTGTTGGGGATTGACGTGATTGTACGTGCTGTTTGCCATTGCCATTGATTCACTGACGTGATTAACATTACTTGTGGGTGCAATACAGCGTCAATGTGATATAACTGCAATGTGTTCATGTCTCTTTGTGCTATTGGGTTTTTGTTCACTTTCTGATAAGCCACGCAAGCCAGTCAGCGTTTCCCTAGCTATAGCAATTTAGGCCCTCCCGTGACAAATTAAGCGTTGTGGCATTTTTCCTTTCATTTAGTAAAGGTGAATTGTTACAATAGTGCATAAACATTGAGTCTGAAATCTATGTACTTGTTACTACAGTTTCTATTTGTGATTATGTAAATGTAGGCTGTGGCTCACTTAATGGATAAAGAGGCTAAATGATGCCTTGTAGCTGTAATTTGACAAAAAGAATATGCAATCCATCACCGCATTACTTAACAAATCATAATATCAATGTAAGTTAGGCTGGCATTCCCTTTACTACATTTCTCTGGCCTACCTGCACTTATGGAGCAAAGTATAATGCCGTAGGCTGACAATAAAATGTTAATGTCCTACATGCTGCATTTCTGAGTGGGCTAAATGCAATATAGTGCAATGTAGCTGTATTCATGATGCATTTCATGCATTATGTGTTATACAATGTGAAATGCATTTTTTTTAGACTTCACAACCTGCAGAAATAATTTTATGTTTGAATGGCACAGAAAAAATATTAAACGCTCAGTTGTCATTAAACCAGCCCGAGGCAGTGGAAATGTTGAGTATAGCTGTTTTAGCCTATATACATGGCTGAACAGTGAAGAGACCACACAGGGTGGAATGCGTAGGACTAGGCCTACTACTTTTTTAAAAGACTGTTTATGCTCCCAAGAGACTTAACTGATTAATATCCTAACGAGAGAGAAACAGAGGTCGACTGTACAGGTAGGCCTACCAAACAGCCCAATCAAAATAGCTCACTCTTGTCATTCTTTCTCGCTCCACATCTATGTCTCTTGCACTCTGAAACAGATTTTCATGAGAATCTGTGGTTTGCAATTTGTGGAGACAGGTTGAAGTTAAGTATTTAGGCTAGCTTTGTAGTTTGAGTTTCCTGTCTCATTCTAACCAAAGACCCATTATATATTTACTTCACCACGGTGACAGATCATTTATTTGTGGTTTTGGGTTTTTAAGTGTATTGAAGTTCATGTGAGTGGTGATACATTGTACATTCAACTACTATTCAACTATTTTGAGAAGTAGTAGATGCCAGACTTAATACAGGGTTTATAACTCTTATCAACTCTAAATACAGAGGCCATGGACTTGTCTTTGTCCTCAACGGTAGATACAGCCATATTCCCGGTCACTGAATTGTTTCATATCGCAATCATTCCTTCATACAGTACAGTAAGGTTTCATACGTTCCAACAAACATGGAGACCAGTGAACATACCATAAGAGCTTAGTATTTTCATCTGTGTATTTCCTCCAATTTCAATTTAACACCAAGGAGGTTGTGTCTGTAGTGCTTCCCCGAGCCATTTGGGGTGCAGGTTTTTAAGCTAATAATGGATCCTAACAGAGTTAGATATGAGAACAATTAAGTTACTGAACAATATCACAGGCTGTCTCTTTATACATACATACATACATACATTATACATACATACATACATATATATATATATAACATGACGGAAGACCTAAGTAAAGAAGGAAGACAACAAGGGAAAGATAGATAAGGCTACAACTGCCACTTCTTTAGTAATTACTCCTGCATCCATAACAGTAAATGTGTCTGGCGTGTGCCTCCATAACAAAAGGCACAGGACCTTTAGCAGCTGTGGTTTCCCCCACGACGGCTGGGTCTCAGGTCAAAAAGAGCAAGAGCCATTAAGTATTCTGTGCCCATTGCTAGCCCAATAATTAGAATCATTCCACATCCTGTGAACTCAGAGTGACCTGTTTTTGCAGGAGAACTAAGGCTGTAGGTTGTACTTGGGATATGTCCAATCCAATTCACTGGATGGAAAGTGACAGAAGCATAAAAGCTCATGGAGCCATGCTGCAGATTCTGAACACGTAATTAGGCCTGTCCCAGGAGAGATTGTGGTGAGTCTGCTTATTTCAACGGTGCATTAGCGACCACATCCATCTTAGAGTCTGGTGTGCTGAGGTGAACTTTTATATATTACACCACTCCAATTTATATATTTATTTATTTGGCATATAAGCCCAAGCGCCGTTTTGGGACAGTTACAGATGTTACACATTCCCTGACAGACAGCTGCAAAGTGCAGTTGGGTAAAGACATTGACCAGACTTTGAGGACACCCAATAATAAGTATGTGAATGACAAATAAATTAATAAATAGGAAAAAATAAATAAATAAGAGTCAAATAATAAAAAAAATAAGTAAGAGGCAAATTACGTGGCATGGCAGATTGATTGAGTTAAATTAAAATATTGGCACCAGCTCAACACCAAAGTTACATCAAGAGATATGGCTCCTTGAGAAGCAATCAAATAGTAATTGTTCCACTCTTTGCACACATACAGAAACAGATTAGTATGACAGCTACAATGATTATGTATTCATTAATTTCTTTGTTAAAACCATCTGTTTAATTAACAAAGGATAGGTTTGATCGTCGTCACCAGCAACCATCCAGAACTACCTGTCTAAATAAATAAATTACAAAAAATTGCATTCCTTTTTATCTGTGTACACATATATTCTGCTATAATCCTAGAAAAATAACGGAGCCCCCATTAAACTTGTTTTGACCATCTGTGCTTCTTAGAAATCAAAACTAATTTATTCAAGCAGGCAAGAATGTAATAGCTTTTGACATGAAATGTGAGGGGCTGTCCCTAATGGAAACTTTGTTTTGCCCGTGAGAACACTACTTTCCAGTGATGTACATTTGGAAATTTAGCTGGTTGAGGATTTAATTCACAAATATGCCATATTCCCATTCCAGACTGTCATCTAGTAATTTTCTACCTGACAAAAGCAAAGGTTATCCTCAGATAGCTCTTTTCCACCGATAGAGAACCAGTTCCATTCTGGTTTAAATATTCAGATGTCCAACTTTGGCTTTTGGTTTGGAGTGGGAATCAGCAAATGTCAAAGAGGGTAAGCAGTGTAAGCTTGTGTAGCTATACTCAATGTTTTCAGTGAAGCGGTCTAAGGTTAAACCAACAAGGACCTCACTTAACAGAGAATATTTGAAGACAGAAAACAGAAATAAAAGTGCATGTCTAGCTCAGTGGACACTATACTGTAGGAGTATTAAATTCTAGGCTTCCAGTTTAAAAAATTTACAAATGAACAAATTGTTGTAACAAGTCCTGATTGATACTACTCATAATATATGGTAAAGGGTTTGTGTATTTCACTCTGAAAATATCATCTTTATTGTACTTTTTTTCTTGTGCTATTTCCATCATTATTACCACCCTGTTTTTGTTACAGTCAATTAAATGCTTAATATGTAGCCCAATTAACGTATTCAACTAACACAAACATGTATGTCACTTGCATTCTTTTTGGTTACATTACTGACACAGTTCTCGTCACAGATATATCTTGCATATCAATTGAAACTGCAAGATTAGAGCTTTTCAACATGCAACTAATGTCAAGAAGTCAAACTTTATGATGTTCAGAAGTAGAAAGTTATATCCAAAAGATTCCTTTAAAATTATTATTGACTCAACTGAGATGCCTCAAGTGTCATCCACAAGATTTTTAGGAGTCATTGTTGATGAACACTTGAATTGGAAAGAAGTCAATTGGGATAATAAGGAAGATTAGTCATCTAGTCTCCTTGGATGCCCTAGTTTCTCTTTATTATAGTTTAATTTATCCGTATCTTTCATACTGTAATATAGTCTGGGCTAGTACTTTCCCTACAACACTCCATAAAATTCTGGTTCTCCAGAAACGTTTTGTTAAGAGTCGCAACCAGGTCTGAATCATACATAGCATCTATTTATCAATCAATTCAATCAAGGAAAGGAAATATTCCTGATCTTTTTAAGTTTTTAAATTTTATGGCAAATTCACAGGTTCATTTTTATTCTACTAGGCTGTCCACAAATTTACATCGACCTAAATGTGTAACTAGTAGAGTACAATTTTCCTTAAGATATAGGGGTGTCAAGTTATGGAACAACTTGTCCCATGTCATAAAAAACTGTCCTACTATAAAAAAAATAAACATTTGAAAGAGTACTTAGTTACTGAAAACACTTTATTTATATGACTGCTAAAGGTATATGTGTGAATACAGTATATCTGTTTTCATAATTATGTCATATTAGTCGTATTCTTTTGTTTTTATGGCTTAAATGTGTAATGTATGTGTTTATTTTACTTAGGGTTGGGGGTTAAATATAAGCCTTTTGGGCTTTTGCCTCTTCCTGCACTGTAATTGTTTTCTTTTCTGTAGTTTTTGTTTCTTTTAACTGTGCAAAAACTAAACTAAACTAAACTAAACTAAACTAAACTAAACTAAACTAACTAAGTGTGATGAATGATTCACAAGAAAACCGTTTTACACTTTACATCAAAATTAACATGATAAAATATGCAACTTTTGTTTTTACCACCACGCTGGAAATCCACATCCTGTCTCTTCACGGCCTTGTTAAAATATATTTGCTTCTTCAATGTAAGCTTTGGAGCACAATACGGTAAGCTTTGGGCCCGATATGCCAGCCCATGTTAACTTTTCAAGCATACCCATTTTTGATGACGTTGCTGCTCTAATTGACCGATCCCAAGCGACTAGAAGCATCTTCTGAGCAACTTGTCTCCTCAGTCCCCAGACGTTTGCAGAATGTCATACAAAGAAGAGGGGATGCCACACAGTGGTAAACGTGGCCTTGTCCCAACTATTTTCGAATGTGTTGATGCCATGAAATTGAAGATCAATTTATCTTTCCTTTAAAATCATACATTTCCTCAGTTTAAACATTTGACACGTCATCTATGTTGTATTCTGAATAAAATATTGAAATTTTAAACTTTCACATCATTGCATTCTGTTTTTATTCACAACTTGTACAGTGTCCCAAGTTTTTTTGGAATCGGGTTGTAAATGTAACGCTACATTAACTCTTGCTTTTCAGTTGAAGGGCCACGCCAATGTAGGGTTATGTCTATATAGGCTAACATGAGAAATAAACAATGAATGCAATGGTATGCTATAACGTTGCAGCTTCAGCAAAAGTTACAGCTTGGGATGAGTCAATTGGCACACCCTACCAATCTCAAGAAACTATTTGTTTGAACATTTGAAAAAAATGTTGTAAAGTAATTATTATTCCTACTTTTATAATAGCAACATGTTACAAAAAGTGTTACTGTTTTGGAGATAATTAAGAGTGAGGCAATTGTATTCAGGGTTCCTACACATTTTCCATTTAAAAATTCCATACTTTTTCCATAAAAAAAGTGCCCAGAGTCTGAATGAAAGCCAACGGTCGAAAGTATGATAATGCTAGTGTTGATTTTGTCTTTGAGCTAAAATCGGAGCGGTATGCACAGCTTGGCCAATATTGTCACACCTCTGCCAACTTGTTTGTGGCCTACTTAACAAGTTGAATTGACAACAGAGACTTCGGCAGTGGCATAAGGCTCATCACTCATGGACTGACTTAACGTGTTGCTCAATCTATCAATTTCATTTGAACATTTTCATTAATAGAAGGTATGCCCAGACTATGGCTAGGCAGCTGCACCAAAATGGTGTGTGCATACTGGGCTAACATCAGAGCCCTGACCACTACTGACTGATTGCCACCACTGAGTATGAGCCCAGGGTCTGCCAATGGCACACAGATACAAGTACTCAATGATAGGCCAGACACTGCAAGACATCTGACCGTGGCCTATTGTGCTCTCACTCACTGTATGGTCTAGAGCAGCACACATTTTGCTATTTTGGATCTGTACCCAATCACAATTTATAATCTACTGATTGCTCCAATTGCCTGGAATCACAGATATTTTTCCATACCATCTTTCCTGTTTTCTATACTTATTCAGACCTGGAAAATACTAAAATGAAATTCTATATATTTCCATACTCTTCAAGACTGCGTAGGAACGGAGCTCTACAAGTAAGATTGAAATGGATTGAACTGCATTTTGTCCTCATCACCTCTGAATCCAAGTTTAGAGATGCAGTGCAAACTTGGTTTCTGTAGTTGTTTATGCATTCCTCAAGTCTCTCTCTGTTATTGATGTCATTTAGCTATTGATAATGCATGAGAGTATCTTTTTTTTTCTTTTGAAGATGGAGCTGTCAAGGTTCACATGCAGCCTCATGTATACCTTACATCTTTTTATTGCTGTTTGGGATGAATTACATAAACTTTTTTTTTTCCTTTTTAGGACGAACATGTTTTGGTGCAGTTATTAATCTACAAAAGCCTCCACAAGACCTTGCCTGCAAATATCTTAGCTAGCATACATTCCACAGCTGCCTGCTGCTGTGATTGCCTCCTTTGCTCCTACCAGCAACAAACACGGCCTTGTGGGAGATCCCTGGCATCCCTCCTTGTTCCATTTGCTCAACAGAATTTCCCAGAAGGCTGCAGGGTGGGGAGGGGTGATTTGGGTGTAGGTGTGGGAGGAGGTCAGTGCTGTCGCCACACAGAGAACAGGTGTCCCCTCGCTCCCCTGAGCACTAAGGGGGTGCTCTTGAGTAATTGCTTTCTAAGTCCAGACCAGTGAGGAGGTAATATTAAATGATGTGGGACAGTTTTTTTTTTCTTTCACTCTCTCTTTCTCTCTGAATGGCGTTAGGTCCTACTGTATCACCAGGGAGGTGTCTTTTGGCAGGCAGATGTCGTGTTCAGTCCTTAGAGCCATCACGGCGGTTTTGTGACGCAGTGGGAGTTCGGAAGAAGGGGGATTGTGGATGACGAATTGGCTACAGCTGAGCTTGACAGAAATCACAGTGAGAAAGCTGACAGCAATTTATAGAAGACTGAATGCTGGACATTGTTGAGATGGTCGTAGTTGTCTATCTCTCAGTTTGCATAAGTTGTACTATACGTTCCACACTCCACGTTTGTTTAAAATGGTAAGACTTACTGTAGATGTGTTATCGTTTATCTTTAACACCGAAGTCTTTTACTGAATGTGATCTTTGGTATATCATAGGTTTATTATTTAATGTGTAAATTGTTCAATATTTGCAAATAATAGCTGATCTAAAATAATGGCACACAGAATATACATGGACTATCATGGACAAATTAAAATAAAGAACTGTCTTTTTGACAATTTAAGTAGTCACAAAGGACTTGAAAAGAAAGTATAAAGTGTACAAAAAAAAAACTCACTAAGAAAGAAGGACAAGGCTATTACTAAATCTTAACACCGTTACCTTTATGTTCTAAAAATGAGCATGCTGCTTTTTGCAGTTGTCTAGACTGTCTCCTGCTATGACACTAATGCTAATCCACTGTGCTATGCTAAATTCCACCTTCTGTCCATAGAACAGCCAAGAAACTCCCAGCATTATCGCAGCCCCAAGTCAGGTGTGAAGGTGAGGTTTTTCACTTGAAAAGTGTGTCAAAGAAAAAAGGTGATAATTTCTCCTTCATTATGACGGTATCCTTGAAAAAAGAAAAGACGAAAAAGACGACAACAAAAAAAAAGCTACAGCTACAGGACAGTTGCCTATACCACAAGTCAGCACTCCACAACGCTAAAGTAATTTCCTCCGAAATGCAAAGCGATTGAACGTACAGTCAAGAGTACTGTTGAGGAATATTGCCGCGTGAACCAGTGGGAACATATATCAGTTATGCACACGCTCTCCTTCAAGGAGCTGCCAGCATCTGGAGCCATTTTTAATATGCTTCAGTCTGCACAATCTCCAAAGAGTCCATCGCTCTAGCAGAAGTGATAAATAAATGAGAGTCTGACAGAGCAGCCATAGAGAAGATCAAAAGAGTGGGAGATAATTAACAGAAGACTAATTGGTACCCACCCTGAGTTTTCATCAGATATGAAAAAGACTGAAGCTTTGCTCTATATTAATTGGAGGAGAATATGCATGAAGCATGTTCTGAAGTGATATTCCACAAATTTTAGCACAGTCCCTTACCAAAGAACCTGAAAAGATATTGAAGTGATACGAGACACACACATACAGCTAATTTGAACTGAAACTGAACTTTCAGACGATGGGATGAAACGATGGGAGAAAATAAAACCCCAAACAGGAACCTCCAGAGTTATCAAGGCTAAAAGACAGGGCTTGCCCACAAAAATACAAAATAGAGCCAATTAAAGACCCGTGTTACAAATGTTTAAAAGTATTAGACATAACTGTACCACACCAACTAAGAAAATGTGTCCATTCTTCTGTAAAATCCTTTGTGCAGGTCATATGTTAACTTTTACAAAAGTATCCTCAAAGTCCAGTAGTCCACTGATGGCCTGAGGAGAGTTTGAGTTATAGTCCATGGAAAATATTTGCCCCGCAGTGTCCTCAACTCAACTAAGTATCCACAAATAATCAGTGCTAATTAGTCATGTGAAATAGAATTTGAGTAATGATGAGAGATTGATAGAGGGAGGGGAGGGGGTTGAAAGAGAGAGAGAGAGAGAGAGAGAGAGAGAGAGAGAGAGAGAGAGAGAGAGAGAGAGAGAGAGAGAGAAAATACGGTATAAGTAGAAGTATATATGCTCTTACGCTACTATCATCGAGAGAGAGAGAGAGAGAGAGAGAGAGAACTTTTCAACTTTCCATCAACAAACTTTCCAATAAAACTGTACCTTTTGTGATTGCATTCAGAAAGTGTAACACATAATCTGGCAAATACATGATTATTGTTTACAAATGGCAATGCAGCCCTTCTAGATGCGATTCCTAAGTTGTTTCTTTTAAGTCAACACATTAATCAGCTCCCAGGAGAAAGTTTCTGTTCAATTTGAATTGAAGTATAATATTGTGCCTATTATTTGAGCACAAGAGGGACCTAAGTGCCACCCTCTGACAGAGAGTTATTCAGCTGCAGGTACACACACTCCCAGCATTACATGCTTACAATCCCCACCGGGACCATAGCCTCTATAAATAAAAGGCCTAACAACACACATTCAAATCCCCAGGGGGCACAGATGTCTTGAATCTGTGTTTAACTGCTCAGCTCTCTTGCATCTTATTTGTGTTTTTGCCTTTTTTCTCCCCTCTGTGTATTGATTTATTCATTCTGTTATTGTACAAATTGTGTGTTTTGTGGGTCGGTGGACAATAAATAAGCATAAAACAACTTTTTAATGTATCCGCATCAGTGGTTCTGACACTTAAAATAAAGGTTAGAATGTATCAGAAATCTGATGGACCATTAAATAGGACTTTCCTGTTGCCGTGGCTTTGATTCCATGGTTGTTCAGGTATATTATACACAAACACAAGTGGAGATGCCAACAAGTCTGGAAGCTGTAACAACTTGAGCTTCAGATGGGAGCGAGAGGTGTGATGTCCTGTGCTTTGCCATAACATTCCAAATGAATCTGCTCCAAACGCTACATAGCAACCTGGGGGAATAGAAGCACCATGTATCAGCTGTGAGAGATTTGTCCTCCCATGAGCAAGAAGTCTTCTTGTTAGTTGCTTTGTAGGTCTCTTTCAGGATAGGTGAGATGAGTTCTACCCTTTACACAAGTTGTTTGTGGTTCTGCTTTATAGGCCTACTTATGGGAGGCCAACATCAAACATACTGACCATGTGACCATGTATTATGGTCACACCATGTATTATGCTGTAGCCTATAAGAGTCTGTAGGACATTATTTTCTCAAGTTACTTTGGGGAAGAAGAGTGCTTATTAAGGTAACCAAGACAGGCTTACTCCACTCATTTTACTATTGGAAACGGAGGAACTAATGATCATTTAAACTGACTGACTGAAGATATGGAAGTAAATATGTAATGTCTCACTAGAAATACCATAATATTTTATTCATGGCATTTATTGCAACTAGGGCTACTGCTTGCATTAATGTTTATCGCTACTTCCTTAAAAATTTGGCATGTTTATTGCGTGTGACATTGTTGTGTGCTTCAAAGCGCATGCGGGACACTTTTGGTGCGTTTAAAGTTCATACTGGAGATCACATACAAGCCACATTTAATTGGAAATGTGAACGACCTCGCAAAAAGATCGGATTTCACACACACAAAAAAAATCAGAATTGAGCATAAAGCCCTGCAGTGTGAACGTAGCCATTGTCCTCAAACTGAATATGCATGGTTTCACTTTCAGTTTGCTCTCCTTGTTTTCAGCTTGCAGCAATACAGCATTTTGTTGGGAGGCAGACTAGTTCTATCACATGGACTTGAGAAAACAGATGAACTCACAGGTTGTTCCAGCTAGCTGATAATGCATTCTGTAGTCCTGTAGTCTGTGATGGACCACCCTGGAAGATATGCCTTCTCCAACAATAACCATATCACCAAGACACACACCAGTTCACATTCGAGCCAAATTTATCAGTGCTGACTACAGTGTTTTTGGCGAAGACAATGCTTCTGCATATCACTTAGGTGGCCCTGTAGACCAATAACAGACTTCCATGACACTAGCCCGCACCATCAGGAGACAAATTGAAGGCTATGGCTTGTTTTTACCCCCTCACCAATACCAATATTACCAGGAGCTGTGTGTCATATTTATAATAACATGCCATGCACATGTCATATTTCTGCTTCATTTCCCAACCCCATATGTAGGCCTACTTGATCAACTTATTAAAATACAACATTGTGCCAGGGTGGCAATTCTTATCGACAGAATACAATTTGCAATACATTTCACTGTGTTTGTAATGCATTGCAGAAATACATATTAATGTATAATATATTTGTACTGTATGTGTGCATGGTTTTATTGCATGCATTCCTGTAGTTTTGCTTGTGCTCTGTGTTTACATTGTGGTGTTGTGACAGCCATGTGGTTTCAGTATATATGAACAATGAAAATGAATGGGCAAGTGATGCTTCAGCAAACGCTGTAGCTGCAGCAGCAGAATCGTTTTACCAGTGTAACAACAACTACAGACGACTACTTAATCACGCTCTATGAATAGAAGCAATTTACTCAGGGGTTATATAGCTCAGGTTTCTGACGGATGACATATTGCCAAAGATGGATGCAGTAAAAACAATTCTGATACAGCCAGTGTGGCAAAATTTGGAGATTATAATTCTCCTTAATGACCAATTACGCACTAAACAACGCAAAAACACCCATTTACAAGAAGTGTACATTTAAGGCCTACATTACATGTACGTGTATTGTGGGGCTAGGCTTCAACACTTCAAGACATAACGAACAATTTTGTTTTGAAAGATTATACAACACAATACACAAAGTTATCATGCCTCTATAGCTTGCACTTGTCATTTTGACAATGTCAAAACTCACAATGTGAATAGATGACGCCCAAACAGAGGTGTACTGTAGCAGCGATTTTTTATTTTTTATTTTTTTTAAGAAGCAGGCCTAATTCCAAAGAAAGTCACATGCACCTACAAAATCTGAGTCAATAGTGTCACTGTATAATTATGGCCATCATATACTAAATTGCATCAATTTACGACAATTGGGGGTTTATTGGAGAGGTTTGACGTTTGCACTTATTGGTACCAAGCTTTATTAATGTAATGTCACAAAATGAATGCCTAATATTTAAAAAGTGAGAAATACATACAGTAAAGGATATGTTTCATGAAGGGGGAGGGGGCCCTACTACCCCGGCGTCCAATGCCCACTACACCCCTGGGGCCCAGCTAGACTAAAATGTGCTGTTAACAGAATGATGTTGAGAGAGGCAGCTGATTGTGTGAACCTGGCAAATGAAGTGTGTTGTCTAACTAAAGACGTGTTGGCTCAGCCAGTGCCACAGGACTCGCGTAACAAAACAGATGGGTCAGGTACACATAGATGGGTGGTGACAAAATGGGTTTAAATGCTTGTAGGATGAGGAGTGGGAACTGCAGAAGTGACAGGGGCATGATGAAGCATGGGGCTGGAAAAACATGGCTTTTAAAACATACTGGCAAGGCTTTGAGGACAACAAATTAAGCAATAGGCCTCAAGAGGATGTAGTTAACAGTGATTTTAGAACAGCTAAGGGATTTTGTTTGGCAGTGGAGTAGATGTCTGTGGCTATTCAAATATCAGTGTAAAGCACCTTCACACAGCCTATTGCTTTCTGAAAGGGTTACTACATACATGTACCTGAAAATGGTAAATGCGCGCACACACGCACAAATCAATGCAACTAAAAGTAAGTAAATGGATCCTTGTCTGAGTCAAATATATTTTCTTAAACATATAGAACTAGGTTTAATGTTTACACAAGAAATTGTTTCATAATTATGTTACAGCATTTAAAGCCATTTTCCACCATTCTATCTGGATCAATAGAACTGATAGTCTACATTGTTTCTTCAGTGCCTGAAAGACATTTTCTAGAAGGTAAGGAGCTTTATGACACACAACTCTCTAGAGAAACTAATTATCCGACTGAGTCCTGTGTCCATAATTACTCGTGTCCCACAGAAGGGCACTCATAAAAAAAGAGAGCGGTTATCATCTACCGGTCACACGCTGAAACAAAAAGTGACAAGCAATCCTTCACCAATATTGGAAGACTGACAGCAAATGCACAGAAAGAAAAAAGAGAGAGAGAAAAAAAATGTGTGCATCATGCTTCCACAGCTCCAACAAAGAAAACACTTAAGAGAATTGGACCCATTCACCTGATTAGAAAAATACCAAACAGATCCTCCTCTAAACACTTGTTTATGGCTTTCCCTTCAGCTGCCAAGAGTGGCTGTGGTGTGAAGTTGTGCAGTAAACCTGATGGCCCACTGGGGCAAGGGAGCCCCAGCCACTGATACGCCTCCTACGGGGTTGACTAAACCTTTGTGACAATGACATTGACTTACAGACACCAGCGTCTGTGGAAAAACCCTCTTTGAACCCACGCTGTATAAGGGCGCTTTACTGTGACACCAAGTGAAAGTTTAGCCAAAGGAAAGCCTGGGCCCTGGGAAAGAATGTGAGGTTAATAACTGCACTGGCCAAATGAAGCACACGGACATTAGTGAAATGATCTGCCCTTAAGTGGGAGACCTGCCGCATTTGCTGTCTGCCGTCTTCCTCTGATCCTCTGGCTGAGACGCACTGAGGACGGGACAAAATATAGAATTATGGGACAATAATACAGATTGCCTGGTAACAAGGTTAAATGTTGATAGGATTTGTGTGGGGGGAAAAAAGGCGATGCTGTGTATTGTCCAGGGGTGAGTACAGTATCACACGTTGGTAAAGAATAATGGGTTTCCTTTCTGCAGGATGTGAAATTGGATTGCTCATACAAAGTGCTTGCTGAGAATAAACCAGTGTTATCCAATTACCTCACCAAACTACATTAAGGAAAGCTTTAGGTGGTGAGTCCACACAACCTTGTTACTCAGTGAAAACACATTTTGGCTCAAAAACTTGGACATAGATCTCCTGAATTAAAATTTCACCAAAAATGATCATGGTGTTGTGTTTCCCAGCCATACTGGCGTGATAAAATGCTTTTCCAAGAATACAGATCTGACAACATTATGTAAAATGTATGTATGAGATAAATGGGGATAAATATTTTATACTATAGACACAATTTAGGATACATTTTCATGTTTTTAGGACACTGGTATATGAACAGAGAGAGCACATTTCAAATGCAACCGAATGCTTCACCAATAGAGGGCAATAGCCCATTACTTTATATGCTTCTCAAGTTCAGAAAAAAAATCTCCCAAAATACATTATTACTGTGAAAACTTTATTTAAGATATGATCAGCTGCCACATATGCTTTTATGTAGAGTGTCCAGCATTTTCCAGAGAGAGATGTTTGTTTGTGTTTGTGTGTGTGTGTGTGTGTGTGCGAAAGTGTGTGTGTGTGTGTGTGTGTGTGTGTGTGTGTGTGTGTGTGTGTGTGTGTGTGTGTGTGTGTGTGTGTGATAAACAAGCTACCACAGTGTCCATTAAGAATTCTGGCTTTTCTGAAATAATTTATATTTATATAAAAAAGTGTCTCTTCAAGGTTAAAATCTGTCCTGATGCATCATCATCATGTAGATAAAATTCATAGCTTTGAAAGGAAAAAATGCACCAGATGCACATCCAGCTGATTCAGCCCGTAAAACATTTTCATCACTTCTGTCCCATTGTTTAACACAAATGTTAATTCCCATTTGTGATTCACAGTAGAGAAAATCTGTGAACGCTATTTGGTATTTTTGGTGGTCGCAGTCTGACACAGAAGACACCCTAAAAAAAGCCTTTGATTTCAGCTGTGTAGCCTACAGTCACAACAACAATGTCCTGAGGCAATCCTCTACATTTTGAAGCTATTGCCTGGGGTGATAATTTCAATTGCCACCATACTTCCAAGGTAACATGAGCAGAGAATAATAACTTGGTTAAAAATGGGCATAATAGAGGCTTCTAGATCGTCCACTATTTTAATGTCAGTGAACCTAGGGATTCCCTTGGAGATTGTGATGCACCTCCATGCACAGCGAGTATAACCGAGCTAATGTAGGCTATACGATCTCAAAGTGCTGTTTGAGTTTTGAGCCATTATTGAAATGAGAAGAAATGTCCTCCTGTTTTAAAATGCTGGCCTGGCCTGCACTGCACTGCACTCAGATCAGCTGAGAATGGGATGCCGAGTTGAGGCAGCAGAAGAGGAAATGGGATGAGTTCTGAAAGATGAATGTCAATGAATTAGTCATTTGCCATTTGCTGCCAAACTTGGAGGATGACTTGGAAAGAGAGTGCAATATAGGAGAGGACTAAGGCTGTAGCCCTTCATGATTCTCAGATAAGCCTCGACTCCTGCTGCTTCAAAACCATCGCTTCTATGTGAAAGTAAATAAATAAAAATGCACCCAATAAATAAATAAATAAATAAAAAATATACCAACAGTTCCCTGAATGTGAAAGTGTTTCGCCGGCTGCACTGGAGAACACCAATTAGTGTGGATGACACATGGAGCACACATTCATTAATTGTGTAAGTGCTTTGTCTTTTATAGAAACATCCGGAGGCTCGGCACTGACACCCTAGGTTCTCACCCCCCTCAAGGCGCTTACAGCAACAGTATTAAGCTAGCGATCGTGCTGGGTGCCAAGCGTGATGGAGGGGAGAGGCACTGCACTGCGAGGAGCTCTTTGAAGGACGCCCAGTAATGACCTGTCCTCTCTGTGCGGCCTCTGGAGGCTCCAATCTGCCGCTGCGATGGTGCTCACAGATTAGGCCTGCGAGCGCCAGGGTTGCGGCTGGAGATCACAGAAGTCGGGTCACCCCTGTCAGTGTGGAGCGGCGCCATCACACTGGGCCACTGACAGGTCCGATGACGCTGGAGGACGCTTCGCCACCACCGCCACCGAGGGACCCAATAAGCCCGGCCACCAGCATGCTGCTGAGAGTACGTGTACGAGGCGCGCTGGCTCGATTCGCAGGGAGGGTCCCAGACAGACGCGTCTGCATGACAGAGTGGCTGCGTTTCGCGAGCCGTGAAACTGATGGCTCCTGGCAGTGAGCATTTTTGAGCTCACTCTCCCGTGCCTGTGTTAATTTGGTGACAGGGGCTTGCCAGCTGCGGGCTTGGGCGTGTGCTGGAATTTCATAAATAATATCACTTAGTTAAACCATTACACGGGACAAATGCAATGTGAAAAGAAATGGATCACGGTGAAATCCACCAGGATATGGAAAGGTGATTCAAATTTAATGAGTTGCTGTCAGGTTTCTAACTCTATTTCTTTTTCTCCGTGGAGGATCAAGAAGAGTGTTGAGGCGCACTGGGGTTCCACGCGTTGTCGCAATTCAATTCAGAACAAAAGAATGGGAGAGGGATTCCAACTAATAACTAATATGACAATTGAGACACATTTTTTCCATAAGGACATTGCTTCAAGTTTTCTACAATGCATCTGTGAATTGCTCGTCTACACTGGATAGTCAAACTACAGGACAAGACCATTATTTTCTCATCTCAATTTAACATTCACCATCTAATTTGATGTGTTAATCATTTAAAATCATAGATTTGTACTTTACACACATCTCTCTCCCTTTTTTATAACCCCTTTTTTTTTAATCACGTACATAATCAGGGAAATACACAGATTCCTTTAGCCTTTAAAAAAATCTCCACTTTGCAGTTGAGAAGTTTATAAACAAAAGACCCTTTTAAAAAACATGCTAAAACATTTTTTTTTACATATGTGTAAACAGGGTATAGTTTTGTGTAATGACTATGATCCTGCATTCTTCTGAAGCACCACATGCTGTTTGTAGCTGACGTCAGCTGACGTATGCAGGTTTAGTTGCCCTACCTTACCCCACTCTGTTCTGGAGTTCTGGCTGTTGACACTATTCCATTTGTGTGACAAAATACATGCCCCCTCATTCTGGTTGGCTCTTCTCCAACTTTCTTCTCCAGCCTTCTAATTTCTATAGCCTCCCACATTCAGATTAAAACATTGTCACATCAAGTGAAGAAGACTGAAAGAGTGCAGTGCAAAGCTGGAAAGGTAACAGCCTGTATTAAATTATCCAAACAAAAAGTAAAAATCCATTTCCTAATAATTAAGAAAATGAAATTGTTTGCCACAGCAGAGAAATATGTCGTGCACAGCATGACTGTATACCGAATAAGATGGAAATGAGAAAGATGATTATAATTAAGTCACATCTGTACTGTACTTCGGAGAATATAATAAAGTGTAGTTCTAAAGCTATAAATACTATCTTGTAGCACACATGTATGTGTGGATGTCACATGTCTGTGTGCCCAGGTGTATGTATGATGTGTATATGCTGGGCATCTTCTTTTCTCTCTGGATAAATGAAGTATCTCTTCAATTATGTTGTTTTTATTGTGTAAAGACAAATCAAGTAATAGCAACCAAAATGTAGAGCCACTGATGTATTTGATAAACAAAATGTAAATAAATGATTTGTGAAAATTCATTAAAATGGAGGATATGGAGTTTTGGAAAGACTTCATATACTTAGGTGCATATTGCCTATTGGGTGAAGAATATAAAAGTCTAGTAAGTTAAATGAATGGAAAAAAAGCAATTTATGCTGCACATTCAGCCAATTAGAACAAATTGTAGCAATTAAATAATGGATTGGTTTCTTCTATCAAATCAGAAATGGAAAGGAAATTGAATTATTTGGGGCCCCACTTGGGATTATAAAGCAGAGGGACCTCTTAAAGCAGAACACTGGGAGCATCATCACTCCATTCTGCTGTGGAATTGTCAAGGGCTGTTAATATAGTCATTTCCCACTGTTTCAATTAGCACTCGGGCGTCTCTGTAGCCTATTCTGACTTTCACTCACTCAATTCACATGAGTCTCACCACAACATGGCAGAATTAATGTTGATCTGAAAGTCAAGAAAAGTCTTTAAAAAAAAAAAAAAAAAAAAAAAGTAATCTGTGGCCATAGCCACGAGTGTTAACAAAGTGCCTGTGAAGCTCTTCTTTGCTCTGCCCATGAACTGAATTTCTAGCCACTCTGTTTACCCACAGAGGATAACCAATGGCAGAAAGATGTTAGAATGTGTTTTCAACACAGCTTTCAATTATCCATCTGTTGACAGCTTTTGATGATCTTCCTCGGTCCCTAATAAATACAGAATAGGTGGCACAGAGGGATTTCCACACTGATCAAAGGCAGCTGAATGCAAAACCAAGAGAAATCACAACAGATGTGTTTATGGTCAAGCCTTAGACTGTCACTTTTCCATCATACATATTTATGGCCACATTCGATAGAATTATAAATAGGGCTGGGCGATAAAACGATAGCGATATGAATCGCGATAGACACGTACTCGATAGCAATAGAAAATGCGCTCGATAGAACTTTCGATAGAATTTTTTCCCCCGGGCGGATTCTAGCTCCGCTCTATCCGCATTTTCAAGAGGCGCGCTGCGCTCATTGACTGCGGTCTACCAGAAAGGGCACGCACTGACTGATTGTTAGCTGCTGCAACTCAGGCTTGCTTTTCATATAGCCTGAAACTAGTCAGAGATACTTTCAGCTGATTCATGTTCTGATTTAGTAATGCAGGGCAATCGTAATTAATAACTGTGAGTAGATTGTTTGAAAAGTCGGAAAGGCCTGATGAACAACACTGTTCACATATGAACTTGTAAAGTACGACAGCTGACAGCACATGACGTTACTGGCTGCAGGGACAGATTTGACGATGTTAGCGCACATCGCTAGCAAGGTAAACATACAACAGACAAAGCTCAAACTAGCTAGTATGGTCAGCAACCTACTGAACACATTAAAGCTGAATGATTTATTTGTAATTTTACCTTAATCAAACTCATTGAAGTAATCCAAGTAGTTGAAGTAGTTGAAGTATCAAGTAGCCTTGTGTGAAGTGAAAAGCATGCCAGTGCACCAAAACAAACTTCGTTTTGAAGTCACATTATGCTAACGAGTCTGCTTCAGAACAGTTGCCACATAGGCAACAATGTAAACCATACAAAGCCCCTCTCTGATTGGCCTATTTAATAGAAGAATAACATAACATATTTTATTGGTAGGCCTATTTATTCAGCTTATATTTTAGTGTGGAGAGACATTAGACTTCTCCTCTTAAATTATTATTTTTTGACTACTAGTTTTATTTAAGGGAGAGAATGGGCTACTTCAGGAGTTTAAAAGAACCCTAAAATAATAGGCCACTTTAAAGCAGAATTCAACCCTGCTCAAACACTATTTTTTAATATTTATGCATGACAGTGCTGCCATTTAATGTAATAACTCTATATTAAAAATAAAATATAAACCTTTAAAAAAATTAAGGTGTTTTGCGCACCTGGGCCCATTTAAATACGTCATTAAAAAAATTCAATAATTATCGATATCGACCAATATACTGAGCCTATATCGTGATAGACATTTCAGCCATATCGCCCAGCCCTAATTATAAATAAATAAAGAAATTAATGAATTAATTAAAAAGAAAACGAGAGATTGGTATAGGCTATTTGGAAGGGGCCAGAGATAGATGTTGAAGAATTTGTATTCTTTGTCACCTAAAACTGATTATGTGGCTATACCATACCATTACATCACAGCAACACCTTAAATTCGAACATGGCATATAACGCTACCACCCAAACACAACCTTGTAGATAAAAAAGACTCAATTTTGATTGGTTGATTGAGGTGTTCAGAGGTCAATAATTTCTGAATAACTGACCACTGAAGTGAATAATTGACTGCTGCCATGGCAACCCCTGTTTGTCACCAACTCTAAGGGCCTCCGCACAGCGCTGCAGACATGAGTGTAGCAGAATCCGCTTGAAACTCTGTTCTACTCGTTTAGATTCTATTGTTTTCAATACCACGCTGCAGGCCAGCCTTGAAATCTGTTGCCACCGCTACTATTACATTTCAGTTCTTTTTTTTGTTCTTTTGGCACTTCTAAATAAACTTCATTGTTTATCGAAAGCATGAATGCTTTTCAGTTAAATATTCAGCACCGGAGTAGGCAACATAAATGTCTGCTCAAGTGTGTATTTATACTGTGCAACACACAAAATCTAATGGTTTCAATTTTAATCCCTAAAATAATGCTTTGTTTAGCAAGTACCTGGTAATACAGACATGAGTTACAATCCTGTTTCATTTTGTTTTCTGAATACATGTATATTTAACGATAGCATTCATCACAAAATAGGTTTTTCACATGACAAAACTGTGCTTTAAACAACATGTTGTTGGCATGATGTATATATGCATACATTTCTGTTTAAAACCTTCAGTGACTGAAGTGGTATCCATATGGTTCAGAAAGCTCGAGGAAAGATGTTTCTTAGCCAAACATACAGTAGGCCTACATTGTTTCCATTGTTTATGGGACTTATTAACCAGTCTGCAGAAACAGAAAGGGTTCCTTACTAAACACACTATTTGCACCCACATCCTAAATCAAACTGTCCAGCCACATGAAGTAGACTGTGAAATGATGATGACATGTTTACCATGAGTTACATGTATGTTTTGTTAATGATCATTCAAATATAGGCTATAGTGTTGTCAAAAGGTTACTTGTTAATTCTCAGCAGAGTATGTTGATTCCTATATTTACTTTTAACAGCAGTAATGAGTAATGAAGCCGATAATAGACACATGTTGTGAATATTAAAAAAAAAAAAAAGATCTCTTTGTCTATCTGAAAACCTGAAGGCACACATGGCAAAAAGAAGTCTGGATAAATGAAATGACCTTGGGGAAGAGAGATGGCGTAGTCCAGGAAGCCTGGTCACTGCAGGATAATTACATTGCACTGACAGATTTTCAGTATGTTTACCCCACAATGCGTTTTCTGCTGAACTTGCCCTGATATAAACATTACTTGAAAAGCAATGCTACGCCTCTTGTTCCTTTCGACTGTACAGTACTAGAGTCAAAGTAAAACATAAATTCACCCCCCTGTGTGTATGAAATTACAATGAGACTGAAGATATTCAAAAGATAGGACTGGATTTCATCAGCATGTTCTGCGGTAAATCCTGGCTAAGCAAGGCTAGAGTTTATCACTAGCACAAATCTTTCCCCTTCTTTAACTTGATCCATTCACTGATACGCAAAGGAATTCAATCAGCTTACCAACATGAAAAGGATTTCACATGGCTGTAGAGGTTCACGGTACTGAACCAACTTCAATAGGCTGCCGAACCTTTAAGGATGGTCTTTTGTTGAACAACATTAAAGGTGACCCCAGCCTTTCTACCAGTGATTGTGGAAACACTAATACTCATCACTGGAAAGCATTGAAAGATTGCCTGGTGACATCTTAATTCACTGAGAACAAAATGGGTTATAACCTCTTCTCATTCTCAGGGTGCCACTCTGATAGTGAGCCTTAAATGTCTCCGCAAGTACAGAGAGTCCATCACATAAACTGCATCAAGCCTGCACACACTTCAGACCCCCTATTCCCATTAGGTAGCCCTCAAAATTTGCCCTATGGTACGTCCAATGCATACAATGTAATGCAATTTTATAATGATATAATGTCATTAAAAGGAATTATCTAGAATGAATCAATCTGTAGCCCTGTTGTTTCACATTGCTAGTATAGGTGCTGTTGATAACAATGAGAATGTCCAAATTTCGTGCAACACAGACCAAAATGGCAAAACAGTTAACGATAACAAAAGCGGGCAGGACGAAACCTAATAATTTTCACATGCCTGCTTCTGTTAGTGTTGGCTGCCGTGACTGTCGCCGTTTGGTCTGCCTTGCACGAAAATTGTTTCTCATTCTGATTGCTATCGACAACACTTAGCAAGGTGAAACAACAGTGCTGTGAGTTGATTCACTCTGGAAAATTCCTTTAACACATGCATAATCTTTGAAAAGCAGCCCAGTTTGGTGCATGTATTTGGTCTTCCTGTATTGTTTTTGTGTATGCAATTTCGCCAACATTGTTTAACCTACAGACTTCATTTAAATGTTTTTAGATAGGTCTCGGGAAGGACAGGTGTACTCTAGATGATTATGAACTCTTCAAGGGTTGTTAAAACATCTTTAAGCGATCAGAGAACTGTGGCAGGTGTTCAGGCCTGCAACTAGGAACCAACTGCTACTTGCCTTATCTGGAACGATAACTATGCTATAACAACAAAAAAATATCAATGTAATTAATATGAATGATAACGTTCTCGCCACAACTATAACAACAAGGACATGTGCAACAATATTGTTGCGGATCATTTTCAGAGCGATGAATGAGAAAAGGCTAGAAACCATAGAATTAAAGGCATTCATTCATTTGCATGAAGACAACGTTAAACTATCGTTCGTCAGTGTGGACGGAGACATCATTCAAAATAAAAGCTCTGAAACTTTTAGAAATTCAGTTCACTCTAACCTATTAGCATAAATTATGTAACACCAAGATCCTGTAAAGCAATTACTAACCCTAGCAATAGCTTAGCAAATATGACCCTACCCTAGCAACAGCCTAAAAAACACTTTTACAGTTACCACCCGTATAGCACCCCTAGAAACTGCCTAAACCTTAGCAACAACTTCCACACTTACAACCTAGCAACCAACATAAAAACCACCATAATAATCCTAGAAACAGCCATCTTGGATACGCCTTCGGGGAGTTATTTTGACTTAGTAAGTGCAAACCCCTACCTAAATGAATGGGAGATTTTCATATCTCCAGATAAGCAGGTTGCATGCAATTAACAAGCACATTACTTGAATCCTTGTTGTAATTGAACGGTGTCAATATCTACTTGCTGCTAGTTGATGTTTTCAATGCCTTTTAGATGTTGGAACTATCATACTAAGTGTGGGGCTATTTTGAGCCTTTCTATGGTTTAAAACAGCGATTTAGCTACTAACACCTAGCTAGATGCCCCTGGAAGCTACAACTAGCAAGTCGTGTTCTCCGGCCTGCAAGAAAGTATCAAAATTCTGCTCCCGGCAAGTGTTCCGACTTTTTATGATGTTACAATATACTTTGAGTCCTTATCACACCAAATTTCTCCTTTAAAAAGACGAAATATTCTATTTCTATTCTATTCTATTCTAAACACGAATTGCTCACTGCATCTGCACAAATGTCCACATTACGGAGGGAATAGACAAAAGGTAAGCGTCCATCATGCTGCTTCGAACAACAAAATTGGCTCTTTCACTGCGAGGCAGGACTGTAGGCAGGCTACAGTTTCTAAAGGTAGCCATCTTCGCGTAACAAACTTTTCCCATGCATTTCAATGAGGCAATACAACGAGTGCTCCTATAATAAAGTCTCTGCTTGAAGTGCTTAAGCAACAGCGTAGCAACCACTTCCACAGTGACAACATAGCAAGCAAAGTCAGTTAGACTTTAGGTTGTAAGAACATAATCTAAATCCTTCAAAACTACAGTTTCTGTTTAACAGGTCATTATATATAATAGTCCTCGCCTGCCAACAGCATTTCACACACTAGTAGACTAAGTCCTTCATTCCTTGCTGTTTGATACTGACACCAATTTCAGACGCACAGTATTACACTTACAAGTTATCATACTGTAGCTACTGTACAACCAACCAACAACCTTCCCTGAAGGCCAAAATCTAATCATTATTGAAATCATTTCAACAGCATTTGAATCCTGTCTAGGTCAATGGAGACGTATGAGAGTATGGTCTAACAGTGCATATAAACATCTATCTACTGTAAGTAAAGAGAATTACTAGTGTTGACACTACCTCGCAAACCCCAATCTAACTACCAAAGTGGGACTACGACTATGGCTAAAATAACAAAACAACATGTATTTGAACATAATGGCTATTTCTTTTTTCTGTGGGGAAAAAAATATTTTTTAAGTTTCAACATATCCATGACCAAATTTGCGCTCATACAGTATGTGCTGTGTGTTATGCTTTAACAGCTATTTTTGAGTATCTTATCTAAAGAATAAAACTATTGATACATTTCATGAGGTTGACTTGACAGGTGTATTTATCATTCACTCCCATTTCCATAAAACTCAGTGCTCTGCTAGCTCATCCCAGAAACCTTCAAGTTGCAATATATATTTTCCTCTCATTTTTCTAGAATTCAAAGGCTTCATATCATTGAAGTAACACCATTATGCAACTCGGTCATGAAGCTTAGTCCATTGTTGCTTAAATATAAAAACAACATGAAGGTTAAGCAAGGTATCTGAACGCTTTCCATTACCAATGTTGTTATTGGCTGGTCAAAGAATTCCATCCTTTGTATAACTTGGGAATGCTTGGAATACTAATACAATTTCAACAAAGGCCCAAATCACTGAAACAGCATGAGGCGTTTGTCACATATGCTCCTGCACGCTACTCAAGAAAACAGGATCTAATAATGGTTCAATTAACAACAATAAACAGAGACTGACAAAAACCTGTCGGTTTGCAAGGAGCCATGCTGAGCACACCTTCAGATTTATATTGGTTTTGACTTAGTCTGCTTCAGCACAGTGGAGATAAATTACCTAAATAACAAGTATTTTGAAGACATGATAACGGGCGTGTCAGCTAATTTCGGCGTCCTCCAAAGTCTACCTCCACTTTCTGTCAACAAGAGAATGCAGATGCAGTACTCTCTCTATGTGTACTTCACAGCTTTTATCAGTCCACAGACAAGGGAAAACAAAGAAAAACATTCATCTCAAATTCATGCCTGCATGAGAAAAATCTGTGTTTGTGCGAGTAACTTCAGACTTGGAACTGCACTAAAAAGCAAGCATCTGTGCACACACAAACACAAGAATGCACTGATGTGAAACATCACACACATACACAGACACACGCATACGCACGCGCACACACACACACACACACACACACACAGATGACAGAGTGGGTAAGGGAAGGTGTTTAAAGTAAACAATGACAAGAGCAAAACTAAATTCTACACCCTTTGCAAACAATTGATCATTAATATCATTTCTTGTCTAGCATAAATATAGCTTCAATAATCAAAAGCAGAACCAATTCTGCGGCATTGACTGAAGCTTCACTTTTGGCATCCTTTTTATCAATACAAATTACATCAAAGTATATTACAGGTCTTTTTTGCACACTTCTATTCTCTCATAATGACAATGAATGCAGAGCTTTAATTGCATACACACGCCATAGAAAATAACATGTTTAAAACCCTATTGATTCTCAATTACAAATAGAAAGTATTTGCCAGACTATGCACAAGCCATCTTTCAATGGTTTACACAATATGGTGAAAACATGAGGGGTTGGGAACTGAATATCTGCAAGGTGTGCAGCACAGGATGGCAATTCATGAATTTGACCAACATGTAGACAACTTAATCTCTCAGCCGGTATAATAAACTTTTGTGTATTTCACCGGCTTATCCTTTTCAAATCATTATTCTTTAATGCAACAACTCCCAGAGGGTGCAAATGTGCTGTGGTGGTTAAAGGTATCCCTTATTCCTTGTTTAATAAAGTGCAGCGATAAGATTATTTTACTCTGGGGCAAAAAGGATATAGCCTTCAGTGGGGGGAAAAAAATCAAAATGCTGCATTAAGGTTGGCCTAAGGGCCCGGAGTACTTTGTGACTTCTCAACACTTTTAAAGGAAACATTTCCTTGTACAGAGATGAACTGCTTGATCAGTGCATTTGAATTGCAAACCTTGTTACCTAGAAGTCATCCTCTGAAAATATTAGTTTTAACCTTATATCCCAGTGTATTATACGACACCTAAAAAAAGGCTGTGGACTTTATATTACTGAGATGTGTTGCATTGTTTTATATTACTGAGAGGTGTTTCACAGTGTTTCAAATTCTGCTGTGCAACATTACTGAAGGCATTTATTATGTGCACCTTGACACTCTAATCAAATAAAAATGAAGGCAATACCAGGCTTTGAAAGCATCTGTCCAATTAGGTTAAACAATATATAGACCATTGTTGGTTTATTTAAAGAAGAAATCCAACATTTCCATCATGTTCCTATTTTTTGAGTGCTATATGTAGAATACAACATAGACCGAAAGGGGCATAGGAAAATACAACTGAAACTGAAGTGAGCTTCCGTAAGCCCAGTGCTGTTTGTGCCGGTTCATCATTCAGTCGATATCGTGCTAAATCTTCTCATTCTTTTCTCTACCAACAGCGACTCTGTGACAACAGGACTATGGATTGATTCAAACAAGATTTCTCCTGTAAAGCCAATTCACAGATTATCCTATTTTGTGATTTGTTTTTCCACACCTGTTAGATCTTGATGGGTCATCTCTATCCACCTTAACACAGCTCTAGTTGAGAGGACATAATCCATCTACATTAATGACTAATTGCTTATTGGAGCAGTCCATGGGTCTATCAGGGGCACTGCAGGAGGCTGCTAGCTATCTTACACTTTTCATCTGAGCTACCCCATTTTGGACCATGCGTAAAACGGGGACATTAAACAAGCCCTGTGCATGGATGGAGAATGGGGGAAATACAAGGTTTGGCTGGCGTGCCTCGGCAAAGGGGCACGCCTAGGTACACGTCTAGCACAAACTCAGAAAACAATGAAGGAATTGCCAATCATGCATTGTAAGCCTTTAAAATATTAGTTTTATAAATAGACCTATCTTATTCCAGGCTAATTGCAATGCTTAGACCATTAGGAACATTATAAAATTTCTACCATAAACTAAAACTATTCACGCTTACAGTGTAATATATATATTATATGCTATTTTAAGAATATGTGTAACTTCCCCCATGAGACTATTTCTGTGCATATTAGTATGATTATAAAAAGGAAATGTTTACTATTTGAAATATGCATCAAATTTCACATCAGTAACTATCAGTAACTATTTTTAAAAAGTTACAGCCACATAGGTCTTACTAAGTACATTAATATTTGTGAGCATACCTTAGTGGGCTTTTACATAACAACTCATTGGCATATTTACTGTTGACGTTACTATATTAAAAATTGGATCATGATCAATATATCCTTGAGTGTTGAAAGGCAATGGGGGTTGAAAGGAAGCATAAAGCAGGAATAGTTCAGATAACAGGCCTTGACTTTAACTAGCTTAGTATAAATTAACATATGATCAAAGTTTTTGTCTCTACCTTGAATGGCAATGACACGAATATGAATCTACTTTCTCCTGCTTTGAGAAGGCATTTGTGCAAATCTGCTAAGGCTCTGTACTGTACTGTACGCCATCACCTATTATTCTTAATGATCATCTAAAATTAGCTCTGGCCACTGAGCAGGTCACTGATTTTGAGGGAAAGCACTGTACCATAAAAAAAGAAACTCATGATATACTATTCTGCATTTCATTTTCTCACTCCGCTTTTGTTCATTAACGCCACACTTTGCTTCACACATTTAGGGTGGGTGACTAAATATGATACATAAGGAACGAAAGGAACTTAGCACTCCAAAAGACTCTTTTTACAGTTTTGTTCTTGACAATAGGAACATCACAACTGTTTCCTCCTACCAGCTTTCTGTGACATACTGTGCTGAAATGTGAAAACTAGAAAAACTGTCGGGAGCGAGACAGACGAGAAAAGGCCTGGAGTTGGATATACAGTATAGCAGTGTGCCTTCTGCTTCCACTGGGTTAGGTATATTAAATCTGGTTAGGTATACTTTTCATTCAAACGACATTGGTGTGTCTCCAGACCTCCCATCGCCCTAGCAACTACACTGATGGCCTCTCTGATTGGTTAAAAAGTAATCAGTGAATTGCGTACCTCAGAAAATTACTGGGCTAACTGTTAAAAGGGAAAGTTGCTGTCAAAATATTATGCACATATGAAGACACTATGGTAATTGGTGGGTTGTTTTGTGTATTTCTTTGTTTATCTCTTTAGTTAGATAGTTAGACAGAAAGGTAGATAGTTAATGAGGCTCTCTACATAGGCCTTATTCAGCTGGCAACGTAGTATCCTGATGTGTAACTTTGAAAGGGCTCCCTGACTTTGACACTGAGCTATCTGGATGGATCCCTCCTGAGCTCATGGGTATAAGCATCTAATAAAGAAATAAGAATGGGCGTTACAAAGTTGAACAGCACAGGCAGTAAATAAGGTTTATGTGACAGAGGAAATGTGGTGGCTTCAGTCACCAGGGAAACTGTATAAGTTGTTGCGCCTTTGAGGATACGGAATTGCTGTCTCCACAGTGAGGCTTTTCTGCAGTGGAGAGAGGTAGTCAAATAGAATCAGAATCATCATTACTGACATTTAACATGTCTTAGATTGAGGCTTCATTAAAGGCTTCATTTGTTGTGGTGAAACAGAACATTTGGGCCAGGAGGACATGTTGAGCAGGCCCCTGAGAGTCAACACTCCCTACCTCCATCTCTGTTTCAGAGCCACTCTTGGCCTGAACATGTCTCAGGACGGTGTAAGCTATCTCAGAACCACCATCAGCAATGATGTTACACTCTGCACACCCTCCAGCCCTCATAGGCCCTGACTGCACCAGTAATACTGTAAACTCTAACTCGTTAGAGCATGCCGCTTTAATGTCTGTTTAAGTAGTGAAGGAATTTGTGTAGACATACCAACTGCAACAGTAGTCCCTGCGGTCCCTCATGGCTGCTTCTCTGCCTCTCGTCTTTCTATGTTGATTTCTACTTGTTCAAGTTTTTTTTTTCCCCAACTCATCGGATGAAGGCTACTGAGATCATTTGAGCCATTTCTTCAGAGAGACTATGATGTACTCACTTAAATGGGCTTGCTTGATTTGAGTAGTGGTGGCATGTTTTATTTTTGTGCTTAGAGTCCAGTTTAATTGTAGAGGAGAAACTCCTGTGATATTCTTTTAAAGTGATGGCAGAAGAACTCATGGAAATAATGCAAATATTTTCATGAGCACTCTAGGAAACGGGAAAAGATTAAATTTCATACCTGTTTTACTTCAGTAGCTAATGTAGCCTACATATTAGTGGCTAACAAATCTGTGTCATGAGTTCACATCCAGTGAAATGTTTAACAACTCAGACATTTCTCCAAGTTTCATCACACATCTTATGTCCAACTGATCTTTCTCTTATTCTCTCTCTCTCTCTCTCTCTCTCTCTCTCTCTCTCTGCACACGCCACATATCTGTTTGTGTCAACTGACACCCTTACTCAAACTTTGATTTCAGTGAATAAAAACATCTTAGAAACAACAGAGGGAGACCTCAAACATGCTTTGCTGTTTTGAGATCTGACTTTCTAGGCTGAGTTAGGAGACCAAAACAACCCTTATCTGCCTGCAACTGAAACAACATAGTTGTTGGCATTTCGTTCTAAAGGAGGCTGCACAGCATGGCATTAACAAATTGTTACTCCACTATTTTAACAAATACAAATCATTAAAATAATTGCCTTGGCGTGCGGTTGGATGCCCCATGAGATGGACTGATTTTAAGCACAACTTGAAATACCACTCAATATCATTCAGAGGACACACTCCAATGCTACCCTGACTTAGCTTCTCTCCACTCATCGTCTTCTCACTTGGTACTGAAACACCATACTTGACACATATTGCTAATTTCACAAAACGCTGATTATTTCAGTAAACAACTAAATCTGTGAGCACAATTTAGACAATAAATATACATTCTTTTGATACAAAATCACACTGTATGAGTCCCTGTCGTCTATGTTGTACAGAACAGTAGGCTATAGTATTTCAGAGACAACAACTGAACTGAAAGCGTTCAATGCAAACTCTTTCTGCAATGAGTGATTGTGATAGTTTTGATTGTTGCAGACCTTCAAACATCAAACAATTACAGTCTGAGGATACATATATACAGTAGCCTATAGCCCCATTTCGATTGCATGGCACCAGCTCGGTTCGGTTTGGCTTGGATCGCTTTTTTTGCTTTTCGACTGGCAAAATCTGGTACTGGTACCATTTTTGGTACCACCTTTGGCCGAGGTACCAAGCGTGCTGAACTGGTACTATATTATAACGTGTGGCTATTGCTGTTACTTGAGTGGTTGGGTACATATCAATATGCTTCCTCGGGCTCGGTCCTCTGTCCTCCGTACTTGTGCCCCGGAAATTGTTCGAGGCTCGACGTCATCGAGGATGTCTCAATTCTCTAATTGCTGCGAGGAGGAGAGAGGAACGAGGACGGAGGAGAGAGGAGAAAGGTCCGATAAGCGAGGAAGCACAGGTGTATCCTTTGCGGGGAAAACGCGGAAGCGCGAACAGTGGGAACGTGCGTTCATTGGCTTGAATCGAGAGTCTAAAAAGTTTAAATGCCCTCCCATTCTGTCACCTCAACATCCAATTAAAAAAACGAGTTTGCTATTTGCGAAAAGGGAGTTCATATGACTGTTTGGAGCAAGGAAAAAGCATATTAAACCGCTCACAAAAAGTAAGGAAACTTGACTTTAGCCCATTATAACTCCCCTTTAATAATAGCAATCCCTAAAGTGGTTTACATCATTTTCTTCGTTAATTTGTCACCTTTACAATGAGGTATAGCTTGTAAGCATCGGACAATCATGGAATGCGCAACACAGCAAGACGTGTGAGTAGTGCCAACTAAAAATGTGCCAAAATGGCCTGTTATAGTGTTCCATTGGTATAGCCTTTGTTGCTTGGAGCATTGAAGATTGCACTCTCCTACAGAAATGAGGACAAACATGTTGGCCATACACTTTACACTCAATGTCAGGGCCCTCAGTAACGTGTGGAAGATTTGAGCCATTGAACAGTTGAATCAATCTTGTAAGTCTCTGGCAGTGAAGCTACGGTTCCTTAGTGCAGTAAAAGTAAGGAACCGTTCTTCTTGGGGTGTTGTCTTCTTGAGACTGCCACGTCTTGGTCTGCCTTTGGCTTCTACAGTCTCATGGAACTTGGTCCTAAGTTTGGAAATGGTACCAGGACTGACACCAATGATGCCGCCACTACATGCTGGGACACCAGCCTCAGGTTGCCCTATTGAACAGGCCCTATCCTGAAGGAACCAATGTGGCATCTTTCCACCGGTGTTGCTGCTAGGAAGAAACCACAAACCCAACAAGTTGCAGAACTCAGGTGCTAATTTAGGCACTCCAGTGACTTGCACTCGTCTGGCAGCACTTGAAGCCCAAAATCAGATACAGCAGAACCCTACTACTGGCCATTTTGGCACATTTTTGGTTGGCACTACTCACACATTTGGCTGTGTTGTGCATTCCATGATTGCCCGATGCTTACAAGCTATACCTCATTGTAAAGGGGACAAATCAGCGATGAAAATGATATAAAACACTTTAGGGGTTGGTATTATTAAAGGGGAGATATAATGGGCCAAAGTCAAGTTTCCTTACTTTTTGTGAGCGGTTTAGAAATAATAAAAAAACATCTTCAACTTCAGCAAGAAAGTTGATTGTTTAGTCGAGTTTATTATGATGTGCATTGTCCGTGGTTAAAAGACAAAAGTGAACTGATGCAAAACAGATCGTGGTTTAATTGTCTTGGTTTAATTACATTGCATTATGATGAATAAAATAGTTTGGTGGTTGTTATAGCCTATATTTGATGAAGATAGCATTTATTTTGGTCAGTTGTTTCAGAGATGTCATCTGTAATGGACGTCTCATACTAGTGATGCATGAATCAGGAGGACATCTCATTTCTTATATTTGTCTGCCCTCGATTCCTCCATCCTCCGATCGTTGCTTCCTTGCTTCCTTCACGGGAGGAGGGGCTAGGTCGGAGGAAAGGTTGGAAGTGAGGAAAGGAGGTCGGAGGAATTATGTATTGAGATGTACCCGTTGTTATTCTTGTTAGCGTCATAATGCTAACATTCTAAGCAAGCCCTTAACAGCTAGAAAGAGAGAGCGTCGGTGCAACACGGATGACATAAACTTTTATACTTTTATTCAATGGTGCAGAAACATAATGACTAACGTTTCGATGTTCTTACATCTTCATCATGAAGATGTAAGAACATCGAAACGTTAGTCATTATGTTTCTGCACCATTGAATAAAAGTACATCATGAAGATGTAAAAAGAAAAAGTACATCATGAAGATGTAAGAACATCGAAACGTTAGTCATTATGTTTCTGCACCATTGAATAAAAGTATAAAAGTTTATGTCATCCGTGTTGCACCGACGCTCTCTCCTTCTTAACAATTCGTCCTGCTCTGGTTGCACCGGATCTGACTATACCACAGAAGCGCGAAAGAACACTTCTCTTTGTCCCTTAACAGCTAGCTCAGCAGTTAACTAGCAGTGTTAGCACGACAGGATTGATGGCAAGGCAAATATGTCATCTCCCAAAATAAAGGTGCTGTATGTGGCAAACAGCCACTTACCAAGATGAAACAAAAAACGATTTATTTCATTCACTGTAGCGATTGTTCTTGCCGTCTTTCACGTTGGTGACGCTACCATAGTTTACTCCACTGTCGCTATCTGTGGTAACAGCTCGACACAGTTCGACATGGCACGCTTTGGAAGTCAATCGAAATGGGGTTTATGTGTAGAGGCTACTATAATTTCCTTTCTGCCTATAGCGTTTCTCTCCAGTTTACAAAGGTGAGTGGTGAAATAGGGACATTAGGAATCCCTCATAAAAACATTTGGTTAGGCTTATATTGATGATCTGAAAGTTAATAGTCTGCGCTTATTACTATGCTGGATTAGAAACATGTCTTGCATATAAATTTGAATTCACATATCTTCTCTACTGGCTGGCGAGCTGACCAATTACAGAGCAGTTAAGCATGAGTGCCTTGTCATTGGTGCATGCTGAAGAGTGACTTGAGAATAAAAACAGGCAGGACCCCTTTGCTTCAGTTCATCTTCTCTCCTCATCCTCTTCCTACAGTACAACAGCCACATTAAGCTCCTCACCCTACTTCACCTTCTTTAGTGGCAACCTACTGTAACACTGTACGTGGTAGAGATAAAAAACAAAACAAACAAAAAAAACACTGTTTCAATGTGCAGTGCATGCTATTCCATTGTTCAGAGTCCCACTCTACTGGTGAAAATGTCTAAATTTGGCGACTGTTGGTGGAGCTCGGGATATAAAAAAAGACTGCAGTCCTGCCAGGTGTCTTTTTAAGCCATGTCATCTTTTAGGGATTACAAATAAACAAACAAACAGACAAAAACACCCCACCTAAATATACCAATATTCCAATTACGGTAGACAAATCCTAACCAGTTAACCAGGAAAGGCAAGATATGTTGGACACTTTTCCAGGAACTTTACAAATGGTAAGTACGCTATGTTTTAGCAATAAAGGCAATTTTCAAAAGGGTATTCTGAACTGAATGATGTTGGTTGTAGCGCTATCCGTTTGTGTGAAGAAGGATTTGACAGACAACCATTTATTCACCCACCAACAGAATTTTTGCTAGCTACAAAGAAAAAAGAGAGATAGAAAGAGAGAGAGAGAAAGAAAGAAAGAAAGAGAGAGAGAGAGAGAGAGAGAGAGAGAGAGAGAGAGAGAGAGAGAGAGGTTTCACTGCATAACACTTACAGGCAAATCATCAGAGACAAAAAAAAATTAAGGAAAAAAAAACTGTTGGGTCAAAATTTGATTGAGTTAGTTGTTACTGCAAACAACCATATTTTTAAGGATAGCCTGCTAGCTGACATAAATATTGCATCAAGTGTAATTTAGAGATTAGTACTTACTTTGTAACATAATTTTGACTGGACTTTCATTTTGTTTGGTTCTTTTTTTATGTTTCTTCTACTGTATATCAGGTCCTCAACAGACTGCAGTCCCTAGCTTGTCATCTCTGCTCTACTCACCAGTATAACTGCCTGCAGTACCTGCACTCTTATGCAACAGTTAGTGTCTTTGAGAAAGGGTGCAAGCCTCACAAGTGATCTGAATGAACTGAACTCCTTTCAAGAGTCAGACTAGCCACTAGGGTGATGAATTAAACTGAATTGTTTTTTGTTTGTTTGTTTATTAGTTATTCATTGGTGGCCAAGATGTTGGCATGTTTACTAAAGGCACCACTGTAACTATCCCTCATATAAACAACATACACTTAAGTCTTGCATGCTTCAGATTGCTTGCATATCAGATATGCATTTACATGTTTGTTATAGGAACAGAAATTATGCATATAGGAATATACTTATGGAAATATGGAAAGAATGTTAGATTACTATGGGTTTTCAAAATATCTCCCTCTCTCTCTCTCTCTAAGGGAGACTAAGGGGGGAGAAATTTTTAAAATCATTGCCAATTTATTCAACTACAGGATTTATTTATTTATTTAGGCCATAAATCATTGTAATGATTCTGTTGGGATTATGATCTAAGACACTGTTAAATTATGCATGATTGGCAATGAAAAGAATATAATGAAAAGACAGAGTCTGTTTACAACCTTCCTCATTTGATATGCATTCACTATAGATGTGTAACATAAAACAAGCTTACTAGTGGTGGCTTGTAGGCAGCCTCTGGCCACGTTGTAATGAAAGCCTGTCCATTCCAGATATGCCTGTCTGACTGGCTGCAAAGTAAAACAGTCAAACTTTAAAAGTATATTTGATGCTATGGTAGGAGTTCAGAGATGCCCTGATCACTAGGCTACATCACCTCATAGCTTAGTAGTTAATTAAATACAAAAGGTCCACATACCAGAGGACCTTGAGAAGAACACATCAATTTGAGGCATTTTGCATTTACTCTAAATTCCTTATTTTTACATCACCGAGTTAAAGGATAAAATACGAGCATTGTTGAGTCCTTGAGACATTAATTTGTTGCCTTATTTACAAGAGGAAAAATATGTCAAAGGTCACCACCCATTTTAAAAAGACTAAGATGCCTGTGGAGAAAAGCTGAGTAATTACAGATGTTATTGTGTGTACAAACTGTTGCACAAGGCTAGGTGAACCTGACTGCTGGCACAAACTGCCACACCACATATTTTCCGTAAAATCTAACATTATAAAGCACAAACTAAAGTTATAAAATCTAACAGTATAGCACAAAGTTATAATGGCATATTTTCTAATTCTTTTGAAACAGACTTTGTGCCAACAAAATACTAGGGTGTGATTGACAACTATAAACAAGAGGGGAAGTTTGCTGTCAATCTTTTCTTCTTCTTACTTCCCAATGGATACATTTACACTTGCTGTTATCCAACCAGCCTCTCTATATTCACATGAATTTAATACGAAGACTATGAGATTTGTCAAGCATTTCAACTTATGTTTTATACATTTGACAAGCTTGCTCAAGCATGCTTGCGCATATATTACAGACCTAATGCGGACCTAAATCACTGTCAGTCTGCAAGTAAAATGCATTGTGTATGGATGTGCAAGCACAGACAGGACTTGAGCCAAGTTTTATTATCAGCCAGAAAATGGACATCACGGATATTCAGACATTTTTAGGCTGAACTAATAAAGAGAGTACCCGAATTTCAGGAATGTCATCTGTTAAGGAGGAGCGACCATGATGAAACAGATATAATTTCATTACCACCATATCAGCTGGTGATTATCAAAAAAATTAAGTGGGTTCTAGACGGTTTCATTTTCCAGAGGCGTGTAGCTTTACGATCCAATCTTTTATACACTGACATTTTCCATATGACCGACACTGTAATATTCAAGGTTTTGCAAAGCATAGATGTGTGGAAGATAACACCGACAGCAACAACCAACAATTAGCTCCGCGTCTCATTTGGTGCACACTAATAGATATTGAATATTCTTGCAACTGTTATTGTTTGCTCAAATTACATTGTTTTAGAATTTCTGTAATTAAATCAGTTATCCAAAATATTACATTAAGGCCCCTCAATACAGTGTTGTTTACCCATAAAAATCTCTGTACTAAAACAGCAGACGAAACGCCTCCCTCTCTTGTTGACTGAGATGTGACTGCTATGTGTTACTGTATGTATGTGGGCCTTTCAAATATAAAGCTATGTCCACTATTGCACTGTTCAAATATCCACACAGCACAACAGAGCGGCAAAGTCCTTGTGACACCTTGAAGGCATTGATAGAGCAGTCCTGACACTGGTGCACTAACCTATGCTGTCCAAACAGTGCTAACATGATATTGCTGCCGTTTTATCGTTTCGGGGACACAGCAATGGCTGGGATACATGAGGTCTTATTAGACAGTTAGCCGTGCCGATCTGCCAATAACAGAGCACTAATGCCATGACATTTCTGTAATGATGTTGTAATGCTGTAGTTTTGTTAGCAAACTAGACACAAGCCAGTGTCATTTGCATCTTGCATTACATTTGATTGTAACTCACTTATCACATTCATCTGCTATGAGTGATGCAGTGAGAGCTCAGTTCACACTGCAAGAGCTCAAATCTAGGTGTCATGTCTTCTAGCATAATAACTACTAATGCAGCATGATGTCACTGCCATGTCCCTCGGCCGTGTCCCAAAGATATACTGCCCCATATATAGCCCCACTAGTGCTGAGGTCTTAGACAGACAAATATGAACAAACACAACGAATTCCAACAAAGACATTGTTCATTTTCCGCTCTAAATATCAACAGGTCACTCAGTGACTTTGCTCACTGCCTCCTAATTTCTGCATGAAGAACGGCTAGATTTCCATGGATATATGGAAAAAATATATAGATCAGATAATATATATGACAATGTATAGACTAGTCGATGGCTAACCACCCAAGAATGTTCAGTAGACTCCACAGTGGAAGCTCTCACCTGAGAGGGATTAGAGATTCTGTGTTGGGAGAGGAAGGTGTGTGATTAATGCCTATTTGCATGAGAGGAAGAGGAAGTAGCTCCAGGGTGACAGACGATGACTTCAAAAATAGTCATCTCTGCACCTAACAATTATCTCACTTTTGATTAATCTCCTCAGGAAAAAAAAAGTTGCACATAAATAGGAGCTGAAATTATTTAAATGAACAGTTCTCTGTGTGAGTGAGGGATAATCATTTATGAATGATAAAGCTGACAAATGACATATCTTCAGTAGTGCCAAAGTGTGTGTCTTCTTGCAGTCAATACCATATGTGTATATTTGGAGACAATCGGACTTTCAATAACAGCAGCCCATAATCCAGTGGGCAGTTATGTGTTTTACTGGCTCACGTAAGCCCCTTGTGAACTCGCACTCATTCATCAGCAGCTTCTTTGTGTGTACAATCAAGTCTTACATCAACTTATCACTGATTTACAGAGACAGAATGACATTGGTAATTTAAAAAGTAAATTCTTTGTTTGTTTCAGTCTTTGCTTCAGAAGACCCATTTCCGCTTGCTTATCTAGCCTAAGCAACAGCACATCAGCATACGAAGATTAGCCTATGGATTTGTTTAGAGCTGATAAGGTTTAAATTATATTATGTTACTCTATTACAAATTCAACAGTATTATGAAGGTGTGAGTTATCGAATGTTCTATGTGCTTTCTCTACTAATTCTGACTGCTCTTAAGAAGGTAGGCTATTGCTGTATATCACATATGTCATTTAAGCATAACAGTGCACTCTGGGTATTTATGTAAATAATAATGGAATCACTAATAGTAATTAAGCACCAATCCGATATTTGGATTGGATATCGCTTCCGACAGGAGTGATTTGTGGCATCTGGCATGGGCAATATGGGCTGTTGGGGGGTGGGGTGTGGGGGGCTATTGGAGCAAAAAAATAAAATATTGCGCGGATTAGCTTCATTGTCTTTCGGAAGCTCTGGTATGAGTATGTCTGCTCCTACAATTCGCCTGTCTATAGACAAATCTGACGAGCGTTTTGTGTAGGCCGCCATCTTGTGGCGCCACCATTGTTGGATTCTCAACAAACCTTTTTGGCAATGCGCAGTCAATGACAGCTAACAGCAAAGACCATGTAATACTCTGACATTACACAAGTAAATCAAAGTATTTTATGGTGTGCTATCACATTATCCCTATGGACAGATTGGTGATCTGGGTAGCTCAATAATGGCGCCTGCTTACTTCCGGTTGTTCCGTCGGATTCGTACCCTCACCAGCTAGCAAATTGTCAAATTGTCAGCCATTGTCTTGCGACTCGCATTTTGGAAGCTGAAAACCCAAAACTGCCACCTTTCACCTTTACTCTTATTAGCAGAGTCGGTATTGGGTCTTCCAGGAAAGGATTAGGATTAAGGCAGTGCCTTTTAGGCTGTCCTTTTGGAAGATGCCATTGGAGGCAACAACAAAAAAAAACACCATTGAGCAGAGGAATCGCTATGCTGCTGATTTGAAAGAGATCCAAAATCCTGTATGTTATATTTTGATGCCTCAAGTGGTACGGATTGCCCTGTTAAATAGAAGAATATCATTCTGAAGCTATGGAATATAGGCACCCTAGCTGATAGGAAAATTGAAAGAACAAGACCGGTCAGCCCAAAGGCCTGAAAAGCATCAATAGACTGTTTCCTGATTCCAGTTTTAGTTCTTTGTGAACTGGTCTCCACTTGAGCGTTGTCCATTGATGTACAAAGTGAAACACTTGTGCACAACTGGGAGTGCCACTCTTGTAGTGTGCTGTACTCCAGCGAGAGTTCTACTGGTGTGGTGCCTTTTAGACCTTGCTAGCTTCAAATATTCAGAGCATCCACCACTGGGATGGCACCCGAACCCTCCTTAGTGGTTTGAATGTATGAAGGGGGAGGGGATCTGCCCACTGAAGGCAAGGCTGAGCAGGAGATTCCTTTGGTTTTGCTGAGACAGAAGACATCAGAGGTGCTTCTTCCACCACAATGTGTTGAGGTTTATGGACAGTAGGCTATAATAACTGCATTATATCACCCATAAAATGCTTTCCTCCCCCACAAAACGAAAGACATTTTTCTCCTTCCAGGAGAATTACTGCTGATTTTAAAGCCGAATCACATGCATGCAATGGTTATTCTTTGTGCTTTCTCTATGCAAATACAAGCCACTAGGCCTATTCCTTAACCAACATAGCTCTGTTGTTGTGAAATGTGAAAAAATACAAACGTCTCAATTTTAAGAGATGCAGCATTATTCCAATGTCCTTTTCATGCCCATCTTTAAAGGAGGATCATTTGGCTGTGTGAAGCCTGTAATGGCTCCACATACCTCATAGCAAACTGTTTTGGGATCTTTGCCATATTACCTCGACCAACTGGCAAGGTTTGATGTTGGTCTGACACATTAACCTCCCTACTGGCAGAGATTAAGGCTGCCCTGCCAGTGAAATCCATTTTTCTGGCCCGGCACGGAAAATGAGCATCTAAAGAAATACAGAAAATAGTTCTCAAGAAGTTCAATACAAGATAATGGCTACCTATTCCACACTACAGAAAGGAAATATTATACTCACATCGACAATGAAATTATTAGTACAATGAGAAAGATTTTGTTTTTCATGGCCACAGATAAAATATAGGCTGCTCGGTGCTGTTGCAAAAAATAAAGCAGCGAAATAGGCAGCCCTCAAAATCCCAGTCAAAAATATGAGTGCATTTTATGATTAAAGGGCCATTAACACTTGTCATTTTACCCAGTGTTCACAGAGTCCTTGATGAACTAGTGTAGCACATAATCATTGACAATTCCAATTATCTACATGAACACCAGTTTGCCATTTTACCACCACAGAACCACCTCTCTCTCTCTCTTGCTGTGCCACACATACACACGTAACACATGCTATTGCACACGCAAACACACACACACACACACACACACACACACACACACACACACACACACACACACACACGTGCACATACACACATGTGAGTGCGCTCACACACACACACACACACACACACTTACACTTACACACTTACACACACACGCACACACACACACACACACACACATAGAGAGACTACAACCACATCTATTGATATTCAGGCAGTGAATAACATAGGGACTCCAGTCTACCCCATCTTGAACATCACTGGAGACAGTGAATTTGAGAGGTGTTGCCGTGCGTGAGATACACTTTTTGATGTCAAATAAAAGAATGTCACACCCCAATGAGCAAAGGCATGCTATTCAATGAACCTTGCCTTGCCCTGGGCTTCCAAGGAGAAATTGCATTGATCATAATAGTCGTGTCTGCACAACTGAATTAACGGTGTCATAATTGGGATACTTTGAAAGCGAAAGGAAACATCTCTGTAAGGCCTCATTCACATTGAAATCGCTGTCCATTCGCTGTGCATACATGTGCGTCTATGCATTCACACCAGAAATCGTCTCCTGCACGAACCTGCAGTCCAAGTATGGAGGTTGCATTATACCACGTGCGACACGCATTGAAAAATAGAACTCGTTTCTATTTCAAGAGGACAGCGCGGGAGCTGCGTGGTGCCGCCACATAGAAGTTGTGGAAAACACGCGGACGGGGTCTGATCTGTTACAGTTATATGCAACAATGTGTCTGCACTGCGTCTGCATCACGAACGCACACATTTCGCTATGAATAACGCACAGGTCTTCAGTCCAAGGGTATTTCTTTACTTCATTTATGAAGTGCAGTGACTGTTAACTTCCAAGTACTACTTAATTGTAATACACCATGGGAACATATGCAAAACATTTGGTACATAAAAATAAAATACTGGGCACTTATTTTATGTGCTAAATTAAATTCTGACTTCAGCCAGAAGTTGAAGTGCAATGAAGAGCAATGTAATTGTGTCTTGACTATTCAAGGGCGGTGAAAATGGGTAGTCCTATAAATATTCCAGAGAGTACACACACACACACACACACACACACACACACACACACACACACACACACACACAGTACTCACTCACTAAAAGATGCAAATGAACTACTATGGCAGACAAGATATCTGACAAATAGTATGAACCAAGTGACCGGATTGACCATGCAGTATTGGAAAGTAGGACAGATGCTGGTTGTAATTTATAAAATGTTTCACTTTTATTTCCCAAGCTAGCCTTCATGGATCTAGTTGTCTTTAGAAGAAGAATAGAGGGAGGATGCCCAGCAAAAGTAAAAAAAAAATTGACATGTTCTATTTTGAAACCATGGTTTATTCTAAAGCAGATTTTTCCTAGGTCTATGTCTTTGGTCTATAAACACTTCCAAGGGATCATGTTGGAGCTCACAGTACATAGATCATGGAAAGGCACCCCCATGGACTGCTCAGTGTACAGTGCAAATCCCCTGCTGAGACAGAAGCCGGGAGATGATCAGGGAGAAAGTGAGGTAAACAGGAATGTTGTAGGCAAAAGCCATTAGTGGAAGACACAAGCCTGGTGTAAATATCCTACTGATGATTGATGTGGGAGGAGGAAGGAAAGGTACCTCCTGGTGTTCCCGGATTGAACTACATATTACAACCTTCTGCTAAATAGGTGAGCTCTACGACTTGTGTGCTGCCCTAAAGCAGTAAACCTTCATATCAGACCATTTTTGTTTACCAGAGTTTCCCCCACAGCTTTATAGTTAAGGCAGCTGCCTTGACAACAAACACCTCCCACCTTGACTGAGTCACTAGAAAAGATGTGAACATAATTTCAAAAGTGCATAGGATATTATTTTTTAGTGCTTACTCTCATTTACCATATAACCTTTCCGATGTTAGTCTACTAGTCACCAGTCTGATACAGATCCACCCGTCCCTTGTTGACTAACTAATTTCCTGTGGGAAACACTGTTTAATAACACTGCCAAATGTGCACTGTGACAACAGTTTAGTCACTGTGATTGCATAAACATCATGTCATCATGGAGCTATAACACACGTTTGGGGAATAACATAAGGTAATATAATAATATGCATAATATGAATGTGAAGTGATAGTGTTTGTCCCCCTCCTGAATAGGCTCCCAGGTTTGTAATGCAGTTATGATGTCTTCCTTTTGGGTAAGAGACGATCATCTACATTCCTGTGTTTTGTCAACAGGTAGGCCTAGGATTCACCAAGCATGCCCAATATAAACAAATGATGTAACAAAAAAAAAAGATACACCCCTCAAATCACCCTCATGTCCCTCTCAGAGAATGATTAGGTTTTGAAACTGCTTTCTCCACAAAGCAGACACTCTCCGAATCTGAAGATTTAGTCAAAAATGACAAATTGTCCTGGTTTAGAACTCAGGGCTTCATATGCACACCGGTATTCAAATGGACCTTTTTTTGCGGGCAAAACATGATCTTCATTGATACTAATCAGCACTCCCACTTCGTTCTGGATAGGGGTATCTAAGTTAAGTTGCAGGAAAATATGCCATAGCTTAATATACATTTTAACTAGCATATGCTGTAACGAACAGCAAAATAGATGTGAAATCAATTCTTAACCAACAGTTTATCAATATGGTTTGGCTGTCAGTGACCCAGAGGCTTGACCTTTTTAATAGGTTAATACCTGTCTATGCAGAGGAGCCGTGCCAGAATGAAATATGTGACATATAAAGGCTTGGGAGCATAATCTGTGAACAGGCGGCAATTGGAGTGGATGTAAATTATTTCTTGTGGTTTTGTGGTAGACCCCCCACCTCCCAACCCAATCACCCGATAGAAAGCAACATTTCCAATATTTCAGCATAAAAGTGCACATTAAATAATGCCCATTGCAATGACTTAGTGCAGTGTAGTTATGAGGTACTTGCTGTTTTCATCGTTCATTTTATTAAATGGCAGATAAAAGTGGAGTCCTGATTGCCAGCACCAGACGATGTGGTGTGAATCAGCACACCATAATAAAACATTTGTTCTTTTCAGCATACCATAGGGCCATATAAAGAGCAAATTCATCATTATACATTCAGAGAGTTTGTGTGTGTGTGTGTGTGTGTGTGTGTGTGTGTGTGTGTGTGTGTGTGTGTCTGTCAGTCTGTCTGTGTCTGTGAAAACACACACATGCACACACACACACTCTTGAATGTGTCATGGAAAGTAGTGCTGAGGGGACACCTGAATTTTGATGAGAAAACAATTGCCAAATTTCCATGTTAACTGGTTTTTCAAGCTCCGGAGAGCTTAATCAAAACCTGGGCACTTTTGGATACTTGAGGAGAAACATTAGCACAATTCTGTCCAATCCCCTCGACAGCTAAATCAAAGCACCATTTTGCATGCAAACAATTTTTCCTCACAGAGCATGTTTGTCTTGACCTTTTGACAGACTTCCTCACAATTTGCAAAATAGAATCAGATATTTTTTTTAAATATCATTGTTCATTAGAGCTCATTTACATTATTAATCCTTAATTATGACACTTGAAAAATCTGAAGTTGCTCTGCATTAGCATTAGTTTAGTAATCATTCAGTATACTGTATGACAAAATCACTTCTGCATGCATTCAAAATGTGAATACATAACTGAACTGTAGCTATCTCTATGTGGTTAATGCTGAGTGTGTGTGTGTGTGTGTGTGTGTGTGTGTGTGTCTTTGTCTGTGTGTGTGTTTGAGTGTGTGGTCTATGTCCTTTTCAATGGGAAGACTACAGACATGGTTTAAGGGTATTTTACCAGGCAAATCCTCGCATGTGCCTTTGGTCAGAATGACTTGCAAAGTTAAGTTTACATTTGACCCTTAGTTCATGACAACGACAAGCGTTGTAACAAGTCCTCGGCATGGAATTATTTCCTTGTACTGTTCAATAAGAAGAATAAAAGTCAAATAACTGTATTGAGAAATGAGCCAATGGAAATCCCGCAAGGCAAGTTAGAGATAAATGCAGGTGAGTAACTAAAATGGCAGCTCCAATCCTACATGAATTGCATAAATAGAGATGGATAGTTCCTGAGGTAAACCAAATATTAATAAATAGATGTGCTGCTTAGATCTCGGGCTAGCTGCAGCATTAAACCCATTCATCTTCCACTTTGCTCTTCCTCCTGGCTGTAATATTTCTCATCAATCAGTTTCTCCAACGTCATCTGTATCTAAAGCCTTTCAGAGATACGGAGGGAGAGAAAGAGAAGGAGAGGGAGAGAGAGAGAGAGGAATCACCAGTGTAATCTGAGGAGCCCACACACACAATGCCAATCAGAGTCTGTCAGCTAATGAATGTGCTAGAAGAAACAGCAGGAGAAAGCACATAGAATCCATACACACTGGGCATTAGACATCACAAAAGATGTATACCCTCATACAAACATTTTGTTTTATTTGCCGACGTTGAATTGATTCTTTCGAGATAGACCTATCTAAATAGGGCAAAATCAACCTCATCTGTGTACTGTGTAGCCTAGGCTCACTTTACTGAACCTAATGTAGGCTATTCAATGTTTTCATTTGTACACCGAGAATGGTTGCTTGATCTGCCAGTATGATACCAACACATCAAAGTCCAATTTATTGTTACACCAATAACAAACCCATTATTAATTTAAAGTATAGGTTCGCTCAAAATGATGTTAAGCCTTGTTTTCAGATATCTTAGGATGAAATATGATGGTTAAGATTGACCTTTTGACAAACGCTTGTGTTCCGAGAGTTTTTGCTTCTTGCTGTAGCGTCTTAACAGCAGCCTATGTCCACTGGAACAACCCTTCCAAAAACGCAATAAACGTCTGTCTACAAAAGTATGAAACTCACTGACTGGACTGTGGTGTTCACCGATATGCTGACATAAATATCACCACAAAATATGACTTCTAGCAGGTTCTAGCATTATTTTGGATTTCTTGTGAGTGACCTATTACTTCCCAGCAGTCAATGGGGTTTGACTACAAACTTCAATAAAACTTGCTAGAAGCTAGAAACAGCCTTAAACATTTATTTTAAAACATGTGTAACTCAAAGAGTGGCTAGTGGTGGTTGTTAAACTTCCAAAACAAGTATTGTAGCAAAATACAGTTCCTGTCCTATATTTTATTTGCTAATTTTAACTGTTAGTTGATATCACTATACAAAAAAAAATAAAAACAATGTTCCAGAATGTTGAAAATACGACATAAAACATGACAGAAAAGGTATTTCGCTATCATACTTGTTTTGGAACATCACGGAACATCGCTAACCACTTGGTGAGATGCACATGTTTTAAAACTAAATGGTTGTTTTAAGGACAGGATTAAGAATGCACACAGCTAGCCATTTAAAGCAGGCAGGGGACTAGATGTTCCAGAAAAGTGCTAAATACCGGAATATACCTTTAAGTAACGCAAGTCCAACCCTTTTAAAAGTTTTGCGGGGAATCAATAATCATATATCACGTCAAGAAAATAGCAGAATGTCATGGGAACGTCTCCAACACCACTTGCACTTTACACTCTGAGAAAACACTATTGATCATGAAAATAGGGCCCTGTGTGTGTTGATTTGATTTAAGCGAGAAACATTTTGGTGCCTCTATTGATCAAAAGAAAGTAAAATATATGGTTTGCTCAACCCATGGTAGTTGGTAGCACCAAGGCTGAGCTAACTTGCCATAAGAAAGAGCTCTCTGTAGAAAGACACTAACTATAAGAAAAAGCTTTCTTAGCTTTCCGGGCATGGAGACAGACACCATGCATTACTGAATGATAAGTGTTTTCATCAGTCTTCATGCACTGTGAAATATGCACTTCTCTATATGCGGCCTATTGTGACAGATTCCCAGGCCATGACCCTGTACTCTTCTCTCATCACATTCATTAAATGAAAATGAATGCATAGCTCTCCTTCAGAACATCTCTCTGCATACACTGAAGGGTCAGCTCTTTGGGATTTCTATATGCTGCCCATGAACTCAATGTCTTTTCTTGCCTCCTTCACTTACAGTGTATACCCATGTTCATGCTCGCATGCATGCATGCACATATAGTCTTCGACAGACGTGTTGAAGGGGGAAAAAAGTAACACTTTCAATTTCAGCCTGTGAACCAGTGGGTAAGGAGTAGGAATAAAATACCATACCACAATAACACTATATACAAATTGTATCTACAATGCAGGCATTCATTTGACCCCTAGACTAATTAAAATAGTACATTGTACTTCTTACATCCTGCATATAGGATAGGTTTATGTCATACATTTTTGATGAATCAATGAGCAGCCCAACTGTTAGAAAGGCTACACATTTAATTCCAATCAGGTGTGAAATCCCTTTGATTTCTGATACATCCAATCACATCAGCAGTTTAGACAGAACTACTTTCATGTCATTTGTGTTATTCCAGAATAGTTACACAGTAAATACTGCCTTATTATCCCTTGATTCATTTTGTTAAGCCATTCTTAAATAATCTTTAGCCAGTACTTCAGAGAAAAAAAATACTTTCTCTCAAGCTTAGCAGAGTGGAAAAATGGGAAACACCAAGACACCTACAGTTAAGTGAGAACATCATTTTACTTAGCTCTTCTGTCCCCATATATGATTTAAAGGAATATTTTACCTTTTAATGAATGGATATTCACCTACTTAGAGCTACATATGTGGGTAAAGCATTTTGATCTCAGTGTATGCATTTTCCCTGTCCAGCAGCCTCAATGTTAGCTGTAGCTTAGCATAGGCGCTGGAATGTAAAGTTGCCAAATATAAACTCTCTGGCTACTTTACTTTTCAGTGCCTATGCTAAGCTAAAGGTAAAATTGGGGTTGCCAAACTAGGAAAACACATGCACTGAGACCAAATTGCTTTTACCCACATATGTAACTCCAGGTAAGAGGGTGAATAACCAATTGTCATATAGAGGTAGAATTTCTTTAATATAGCAGACCTTACAGCATATACGGAAAACCTTAAAGAACAGCTTCTGGTGTTCTATTCTCTTGAAATAGATCTGTGCCTTAATCAAAGAGGATTCTTTTAAAACAAAGTTATATATATATGTGTGTGTGTGTGTGTGCTTGCAGCATCATCACGTTCTAATTATTTTTTAATGAATGCAATTAGTTACTTAAGTTGAGTCAGCAATACTTGATTGACATCTAAAATGAGGATAGGAATTAATGATTCTGCATACCATCAGCTCTTCATCTCAAACATTAAAGTACCAGCACACAATATTCAAAATAAACAACAGTCATATTTGTTTCCTTTTCATTCCATGCCCATATTTGATCATAATTTTCCATCCATAAAAATTTTGCGACTTTTCAAATGTCATATTAGTATATTTGTCTGCCCTTTAATTTCTGCAATTTACTTTCAGTTTACACAGTAATTTTCATCTGACATTAAAGGTAGGCTGCATCACCCTACTACTTTTCCTAAAGTAGTACCTTGCCCTGATTTATACACGACTACTCTTCATTTCCATGTGCTAAAGGTGATCAACAAATGCACGTTGTTATGGAAAAAATCTTACACATCCACATATGACAAATGGATCTTAACTTTCACGCCTCACGTTTCATATGGTTTGCGTGTGTTAGTTATTTCTATAAGAATTGTTGACAAGGCTATATCAGCAATGTAAGAGAGAAATGAAGTGTGGTGTGATGCAAAATCTGCTCTTTATACAAAATTTCAACCAAGTCAGAAGACTGTAGGGGAAAACCTAGGAAATTAATATATTCAGATAAGCCAAGATGGCATCAAAACAGTTTTCGTATTCGTAACCTAACATATACATAACAACATAGACAACAAAAGTCTAAATTACATGTCAACACTCTCTACAAAGGTTAGTTTGTATTTCTTTACTTAAATAACTAAAAGAGGCTATTACATATCTTCAAATGTAAAACTCCAAGAGCTCCAGTAGAGTGTTGAAAGACAGTTGTTTCACCATGCATCTAAACTGCAGACTGATCAGAGGTTACACTGCAGCCTAGCTCTTCAAAAGGTTGATGGACAGTGTTGTTGTGTATTTTTTTTTCTTTTCATAAATACCCCTCACAGAAATTGCAATTGCATCAGTGGTTTGCATTTAGTGTCACAGATGCACTACTTTCCATGTGAAAGATCATTTCTTGCTTGTCAGACTCTTGGCATTCTGGTTTCACACGTCACTCAAACAGAGGAATGCAGTGGGATCCAGAGGCTGGACTCCTTGTTTGATGCCATCAACGTTTTTATAGCACTGTCTCACAGAAATGAGTAAAAGCAAATAGACAAGGTCTACAGGGAAGGTGCCGAGCACATTTTTCACCGTCAGTCAGGCAAAGATAGTCTTCCAAGTTTCTCTATGTCATTCATCACATCAGGTAAAGCTACTCTTGAACCAAGGAGGATTTGTGCCGTGATCCATCATGACAACACCCAATGGGAAAAAAAACTTTTATGCTTAAACTACAATCTTTTATCAAACCTAAGTTGTATACAATTATTTACATATTTATGTGATGTAAAAGTGACTGGTAAAACTAACCTGAAGTAGTAGTTCCATTTTTATATTTGAAACACACACACACACACACACACACACACACACACGCACAAAAGATTTCTGTTGAAATATGCTGTGTTGCATATGGCATGGGTCTCAGTAAGTGTGAGGCCCCTTCACCTGCCTTGAAGGCGTTGAGGAAGGTCTCCTATACCAGCTCTGCTCATTATATAACCTGGCACCAAGCTTTTACACACACACACACACACACACACACACACACACACACACACACACACACACACACACACACACACACACACCTGAATCGAATCACACTATAACTGCCAAATGGCATCAGGTTAAACCAACGTTCAAAGAAGTAGAAATAAACCTCCAGCATGTTTTTTTTTACAATAGGTCTACAGTATTGTACGCATGCAGCACGGCCTGCTCACATTATAACCTTAAAATATCAGTCGCGAACCCTACATGTAGTTCAGGTGTTTTTAAATGATTGGAGACATCTTTTGGATACTTATGTGATATGCATGATATGTGCAGCCACCATTAAGGTAGAGTTAATGACAGATACAACTTCAATGTTTATGCACTGTCTATATCAACGCTTGTCTGAACAAATGGTAAAAGCAGTCTAAACAAGCAAACAGCCACACAGATGGAAGGATGACTTGATAAATGAGTGAATTAAAGTGTGCATGGTGAGGATTTGTTTCACTGACAAAGCCCTTTGAGACTTTGAGAAACTACAAAAAAAAAGACAAATAGTGTCTACACAGTCTGCTGCCCTGGGCGTGCTTGCAGACACAGTGCTGGGCCTCTACACAGGGATTTGAACCTTCTTAGCAGCTGAAACTGAAGGCCAAACAAAATCTTGAAGATATACAAAAAATATTACATGATGAATATTTTATGAATGGTGTTGTGCTAGTTGGCATCTAATTTTGATCATGTGTACGGATCGACTCGGACCATCACTGTCAGTGGTTGCAAGAATAAGAGCAGCACATCAGTTACAGGAATGCTTTACTGAAGAATCAATGAAATGAAATGAAATTCATATTGCCATTGCCATTTTCAATAGGGATATTACTTTGTACAAGGACAGATATTTAAATATAATAATGAATTCAATTAAGCAATAGCTTACACAGGTTAAGCATTTTGAGGGTGTGGCATAAAGAATATATCTCATCAGCCAATATGTCTTGATCATTAATTATTATGTGGACACAAAGCTCGGTAAGTTTGAAAAGAGAGAAAACACATTCCTTTCTGCAGGAAGTTCAGGGTCAATATGAAATCATTTTCTGTGAGTGGAGAGAGAAGCAGCAACAACAACAACAAAAAAGGTAGATAAATCCAATTCTTTTTGTATAAAGCATGACCAGACAGGGTAGAGAGAGCACTGGAATGTGTCTCAGTAGACTCCGAAGGTAGAGTAGACTCATACAAGAACTTGACCGACGATACTCCGACGTGTAGGAATGAGCTGTCTAACCACACTGACTCATCTCCATACCCTCCATCTCATTCCAGACTGCCTCACATCTGATGTCAAAACATCTCTGCACCACCAAAGCGCTTTAGAATGGTAGCAGCCATCTAACTCACTCTCTAATCGCAGCAAATCTGCCAGCGAAATGGAAGGTAATAATGGTGAGAAGCTTTTGTGACAGACATAGCTAAATGCCTCAAAATGAGAGTCATGTTCATCAGTGAGAGACCAGACCACCCACCCACACACACCCACACACCAGAGAGAGAGAGAGAGAGAGAGAGAGAGAGAGAGAGAGAGAGAGAGAGAGAGAGAGAGAGAGAGAGAGAGAGCCTTTGTAAGTTATCGAAAACGGTGAAATTGATCTAAGGGGACATATTAGCCAATAAGATGAAGTCTCAACTCGGTAATAAATGATCTATTAGCCAGCTTTGCTGTATTTCCCCCAATATGGCATGGCTGTGGTCAGGGCTAAGACATCGAAGGTCTTTAACTTCAGACTAATTATGCTGCCGGTCTTTGGTGGCTATAGCGTGCCAAAGTGTAGGATGGGAAACAATTTCAGTCAATGTCTCCAAATGATCCACACAAAGGATCATTGCTTCTGGGACACAGTGTTACCCATCAATGATATTAGAGACTGCAATAGAAATGTATAAACCTAAAGTTAACATTATTAAAGGCTAGAAACGTATTCTCAAGTGGTGAGGATAATTTTGCAGTAAACAAAATATTGTAAACTGTATATAAAGTTGCAGAACTCACGCTGTTGTTGTGAGAAAGTAATGCACATCTTAAAACGGACAGACTCATATAAGTCAGGGGTTTGTCTGAAATAATGGAGAAAGAGCCGGCTACTGCAGAGATGGACAAATAAATTACATTATCAATCTCAACTCCGGTGGGTTACTTAATTACGCCAACCTTGTGGACTTAATTATCTGCAGATGTTACCATATTTAAACCGTAAATCACTCACCAAGGCAATCTTAAAAGTCAAGTCTGCTCGGCCCAAGGCACTTATCAAATCTGATCAGGATAAAGGGATACGAGTATTCACTTTCATCAGATAAAGGACAGAATCATCTTGTAAATGTATAGTATTAAACAAATTCTAATTTAGCTGCTAACTCTTATCAGTCACTACATCCCAAAATGAGAGATTTTGTATTTATTTATTTATTTATTTTTTGAGTGTGTCTAATTGAAACTCTGAGGGTCCTCTGTGATTCATGCTGACAACAGGTCTTACACTTCAATTAATGTGTGCTTAATTGTGCAATAACATCATGTAATCACTTTTAAAAATGAAAAATATGTTGCTTCAATCATGCTCACTGACCCTGGAGCTTTAAACTTGTTAATAACGGTGGATCTACAATACAAAAAACAAGTCTGTATATTCTTACAGGAATACACCTGTGGAAATTAATTAAGAAACAGGGATGTTAATATTCTTCTGTAGTGAAATTCACTAAAACATAGCCGAGATATACACATGGTAATTCACTCATACTATTCCTGCAAGCTCTAGCATTTGTTTTCGATCATAAGCCCTTGGTGACTAAATGTTAGCTTCTTCTACAAGCACATCCTTCATCCATGTACAAATTGACCCGGGATAAATATAGCATATGCAGGGGTTTGTCTAAGAAGAAGTAAAAGGATCAGCATCATATAAGGCCTTTTATTCACCACTGCGTCCACTTAGGCCTAAATGTTATTCAGATTTCATCTAAATAATACACAGCATTACATCTCGCCATCTTGGAGAAACTAAAGACAACACCAATATGGACACTAGGTTAAGGATTCCATCAAATATCAAAAAGTCTGGATGCAAATTAGACCAACAGAGTGGTTATTAACATCTTAATTCTGCAGGGGACCCACATTTTCAATTGTCAAATCGTGGTCAAATTCACAAAAATGTGAAATGTGAAACAAATGTGAAACTTGCAATTAATGTTAACATTATAACTACCGTATAATAATGTCATATTTATTCAATTGCATAACTATATTCATAATTTACATACCATAGACCATAAATCTCTGGCGCCCTTTCTATGAGTCCCAGCCCACTGTTTGAGAACCAGTGCAATCAATGACTAAACTAGTTAGCTAGTTAGGCATAGTTAGTTATTCTTGGCAATTTGGTTAGAGTTGCTCAAATCCTCGATTGAAAAGCAGAGGGCCGGCTCAGTCAGAAGGTGTTGCATGGGAGCTGTCTCTGGGGGTAACGCGGCGGATTGTTCAATCACGTCACACGCTCCACTTAGGGAGGCAGGCGGGCAATCATGTGCATCTGGAGGCAGGAGGATCGATTGCTCCGGCTTTTCCCTGGGCTGAGATCCTTCCCCAGCCATGTCCATCTGACATGCTGGCAGGCCTGGATGCTGTTTACAGCTGCTAGGGCCTTGAGATGGAGCCTCCACCTGATGGGCGACCTTCAGAGGCAGCACTGAGCTTCACGCACAAGGTCATGTTTCATTCGCCTTTACACACTGTGTGCTTAACTTATGAACTAATGTGGACATGCCTATCAATGTAAAAATACATCCTACTTGCAGGCTACAGAATGTCAGTGAGATCTTGTCAGTGAAATGGATGCCATGTGCATAGCAAGCATCTCTGGCTAGTTTTTAATATCTCAACCTGTGAACCTTGCTATGTAGTACAGTATATAGGCCTTCCAGTATTTATTTTTATAACTGTCTTTTTTTTTTCTTTCTTTCTTTTTTTTGCATCTTGCACAAAGCATAGAGAATTGGCTTACAGGGGTTAAACCATAAACCTTCATAGATAAATTCATGATCGTTGGACTCCTGAGTATTAATTGATATGCATTTTCCCCATTTACAGTATGTGAAGTATGTGATATGCATTGCAGAATTATGACTGTTTGATGGTGCAGTGCTTTGTTCATACTTAACTTTTATCCAACAATACAAACCTCATGAGGATCTATTTACATAGAAGTGGGCAGAGAAAGAAAACCTAAACCATGCACATTCTGTTAAAAATATAACAATCTGTCAGAGAAAAATGACCCAAGTCTCACTAGAGTGGCAGCACTTGACTCAACACTTTGATTCCCCTCCCATCCCACTAGAATTCACTTTCATAGCGGGTGTACTAGTGCATAAAGTCTTCCCTGGTGGAGACCTGACAGCTTCAGATGCCAAAAATCCATCTTCCAATGCAATTTAGCACAGAGGGAGCAGGGAAGATGGGAAAATTATACAGGACTTCAGCCGGAGTTTTAACAGGTAGCACTGGAGGCTCGGCAGACACATTTGAAATAATGACAGGTTGCTGGAATCTGACAAGTCAAAGTTAGTCACTCCAAAATAAAAATTCCAGCCATCTTTGAAGTAACTGGATGGCACTGCCCTTGTCTTTGTCTTTTTGGTACTGGACAGAAGCAGCTGTCTAATGAGATACGTATGAGATACCCACCTAATCCTACACTGCCAAATCACTACCCACCTAATCCGACACTACCAAATAAACACTAACGGTCTCAATACATGTAAATCTGAAGATTCCTACACACATTTACCACACACACACACACACACACACACACACACACACACACACACACACACACACACACACACACACACACATCTCTGGTATATCTATGAATCTATTCAAAGGCTGGTAGCCTTGCATTTAACACAATTTGAGAAAGAAAATGCTGATTACTCTGATGTAGAAATTTCCTGTTTTTTCCTGTGTGTGTGTTTTTATTATTATCATTACATATTAATATCAAGTGATCAGTGGCAGGCATGCCGACCTGTGGGTTACTTATTGATTGTAGCCAGCATTTCAATCTCAAGGATAACACAGGCTTATGTATGCAAGTATGATGGATAACATGGAAAATGTTAATCTTAACCTACCATACAAAATGAGTGTGCAGACACAAAGCCCTCCACTTAACCCCTACATATTTATAACTAATTAAAGATGCTTTTCCATTTGTTTATGATTATATAGTCAGTCTGTATGGAGTAGAATATGTACATCTGTTTATTCACCAGAGCATGGTCTAAGAATACATCCAAATCTTTTTAGGAATAGTTGTGTGTTGGTGTTGGTAGTATTAGCCAAACAAAACCTTTCAAGGAAAAGCATAGATGTCGCTGGCTTAACACACTGCTGCTGCCCACCAAGAATGCTGAAAAGAAAGGAAAAAAAGAGAAAAGAAAGCGCATTGCAGCATGTTTTCATTGTCATTATTACATGACTTTTACTAAGGCTAATTGGGAGCTGAAAACTGAGTCTAGCTCCAAGGAACAAAACGCAGCATCTGTGTGAAATCGACATGTCACACAGTAAAAGTGCTCATGTCCCTTTGAGGAACACATGACCGAGCTGTCAGATTTTAAATAGCCACAGGCGTGATTGACAGGGCTGTGTTAAACTACATGTTTGAACTCATTAGCACATCGGCCACGTTACAAAGACAACTCTCAGCTTTCATTATTGTTAAGGTTGACAGTATACTGGTATGTCAGCTAGCCAATAGAGGGGAAACAAAGATATTTATTGAGGAATCTCTCACATAGCATTACATTTATACCTAAATTGTGATTTGATTCCATTTTATTTATTTGTTTATTTATATTTTAATCTATTTGTTTGTTTGTTTTGGAGGGGGAGTGATTAGAGATTGGCTCAGAAAGCCTGGTTTTCCTTTTCACATCTTTCTTGGATTATGCACCCCAAAGCTGTAGAGGGAGTTCCATGGAGAGATGACACCACATCATCTCAATGTACAGCTTCATTGCATGGATGGTTTCCAAAAAACAATGCAAGGTGGGGTAAGAAAAGTCACCATTTTTGCCACAACAGGTCAGTCAATCAAAACAATGATTACTTCCGCCAAGGAAGTTATATTTTTGTTGGAATTTGTTTATCTGTTTGTCTGTCTGTCGGTTAGCAACATTAGGACAAAAGTTGAGGACGGATTGTTATATTATGAAACTTTTACCAGAGGTGTGTCTTTGCCCAAATAAGAATCCATTCAATTTTGGTGCTGATCCGGATAAGGAACTCAGGAGTTTTAAACAGGATTCCTTTGGCTAGGCTACTATTGACAGATGTCACATTCATCAGCAAACACTGCAGCTGTAGGGGGCACAATCATACATAAACAGGTCTGGAATGCCATAGGAATTTATATTGGGTGAGAGACCACATTGCTTTGGCGGAGGTCTGCACTGTTGTCTGCACAATCTCCTCTCCTAGCCATGCATCACAGAGGTTGAACTTAAGAATCAGATGGGGCTATTTGCAGTAAAGGTTAAACCAGGACTGCTACTAGGCAGTATGCGGGTCAGCCAAGGACCTAACCCAGCCATACTCCTCTGTGGGCTGTATGCTGTAACACCAACAAAAACAACAACAAAAGCTAGCTCAGTGTTTTTAGGGCGAGCATATGCCAGAGGAACGAAAGTACATGTGATGTTTGATGAATCATGATTCCTGCTGCTAGATGCTGATAGAAAGACCAGAATGTGATACAAACAGCAGGAGTCTATGGATCCATCTTGTCAGGTGTCAACAACTCTGATAGCCTGTGGCAGACATCAGGGACTCCTGATACAAGAGGAGCGATGTTTGAACACCACAGGTGCTCAGCACTCTGTAACTGCCAACCTGAATTTCCCCCTCAACAGTTTGCAGTTTGTTAACACCGCTGATGTTCCTCCCTTATTCACATTGGAGGCCTTTTTCTGTTCCTTTTTTATTTTTTATTTTTTTAAAGAGAAGGGTGGTGGTCAGACAATGAGTTTGACATTTCTCAAACAATTCCTTTTTTAAAAGTTCTAAAAGCATCTCTGTGGGATCAAGTGCAGCACAGTGGAAAAGAGGAAGTCTTCCATCTTTTCTCTAAAAAATAACAATAAAAGTTAAAAAAAAAATAGTCCGGCACACCTGTAGATATTCTACTGAAACTCCATAAATACACAGACTAGAGATTCAGATTCACACCGCAACCAGAAAAAAAACATATATTTCACCATCTATCTGCCATCAATCCGAAACAAAGTCTTGTAAACAATTTTAAACGGCACCTGCCCGCCATCCACTGGTAGTATTTAGGTCTATTGGTGATACAAGCTGCAAGTAAAGATTGGTTCAACCGCCACCCGCCCAAATGTAATATATATTTAGTCACGTTGTCCACCCAATCAAGAGTATAAACTGTGGAATGCCCCGCTGTGACCGCCAACAGACACCCACATACTGTATGCACCTCTGGGCCTTAATGGGTTAGGAGTTCTCATGGAAGGCCAAACTGTACCAGGAGAAGATCAGGAGCAGCTACTGTAACTGTAATGGGGTGAGGTGGAGTGGAGTGCCCTACTTGCAGAGGGTATCATCATCATTATTTTCCTATTCTTCAATCTTTATGATCATTCCATTCCCATTCATTTGGTTGAAAATAAAATTGGTTTGTCGGTAGGGTTTCATTCTGCATCTTATCATTAGCTCCAGAATTTTAATTGCTCTACATTATTAGATTCTAGTGGGTATATTGCTAAAAACACCAAACCACTGATTAAAAATAATAGTAATAAATAAATAAAAGAATGAATGAATAAATGTGGAAGGTCATTCATAATTACATTTTACTGCAAGAGACTTGGCGCACTGCATTTATTTCATGAAATTCATCATGATTGAATGTGCAAAAGCTGACACATTCTCCAGTGATTGGATGAAATGTCAACGAGATCTCAACATCTGAATATGACCTTAGGAACAGGAAACTTTCTTCTACGATATATTTTTTTTAGTCTGACATCATGAATGCTGACCAATGACCTTTGAGGCACATAGACAGACGTACTATTATCACCTTCTCTAGCATTCTAGACCTGTCATAATGCCTTCCAGCAGGCTACTAACTATTAACAGAAACAGCCCAGGGCTTGAAGTTGTCATTTCTTTTCATGGAATTTCTTACAATTTACCACTACTACTGTATATGCACCTCATTTACCATAGATGTGTTATTTTATTGATCAAGGCCTCAAGACTCAACTTGCCTTTCAACTGAACTACAGTCCTTGTCTGAGTATACTTATGGACTGGATTATCTTTTGTTGAATAGAACAAAGTATGTCAAACCACCTCAACGCATGTTGATTCATGTCAATTTCAAACGCATTCATCCTTCATCTTTTTATGATTTCTCAGTGAGCATTGACTACACATAGGCCTACCATTGACAAATCTCACAGAACCCTTTGCTCACAGACTGTGGTAAAGTTGCCTTGAAACACAAAACACCTTTTCATGTGATTGATTGTGTGTGCTTCCTCCAGTATAAGGCTTTCACCTTTTCCCCCCAATAGGATCAGGACAGAACAGCTGGACTGATTTTAACCCTCTGGGCCCCTGTCCTTTTTATGGTTGCTTCAGCATTCGCTTCAATGTGATTAAATAATACATTAAAGTACTATCTTATCGGAGTTAAAATACCAATGGAATCTGTCAATTTTGTATGTTTACTGGCATGTAATATGTGGACTTGGATCACAATGTTTTCTGCCAGGGTATTGAGACCTCACTTCATGTAGCCTGTACACAGCCTGTCAAAGGCCAGTGTAAAAAAAAAAAAACCTAGCCTTGCCCTGTTTTACAGGCTTGTAGGCTATGGAAATTGTGCGCTATTTGAAAAGTGAAAGTGCCCTCTGCCCTGCACAAGTAGTAAGGACCTAGGCCATGCATCTCTCCCCCTCTACCAGAACTCTACTCAGATCTCAGCAAGTCTTCCATACAAACTACTCCAGATATCCTGACTGCAAGATTATTGACTTTTGTACAATGTATAATTCTCATGACCATGGGATATGCCTTGAAATCAGGATAATTCAAAATAAATCTGTAAGGTAGAATTTTGCTCTTATTGCACAGCTTCCTATCCAATTATCTGGCATGAGGTGAGCTTTGTGACAATTGCCAATGAAGGCTACATAACTGTCTATGAATGTGAATACAGCTGGATATACATGTATGAGGAAGTTTTTGGCTGGACTTCTGAGGAGTCTTGGTAAGAGTTTAATGCTTCAATTCAACTTTAAATTTCATGCAGCTCCCCCACCCCATCCCTGGAAATGGCCTGTCAAATCAGTTGTCTCCAGGCCAACATTCAATCTGGTTGAGGTGTGGTCTGAATTTACGGCGGGTATTTGCCATAATATAAAGCCTCAAATATAAGCCCATCATAGATGAACTAAGTATCAAATATTCTCCTTAAAGTTAAGAATGTCATGTCATCAAGATGCATGTTTTGCCATCCTTTGTATCGTACTGCTTTCTAATTGTCATACAACACACAAGTGAGCCCTAATCATCATAAATGCATGAAAGTCAAACTAAGGTGTGACAACTACAGCTGGAGATCTGAGGTCAGGGATGTAGAATTCAATCATTTAATTTTTTACTAATATTACCCATAGTAATAGTATTATTTATTATTATTTGTTCATAGTCAGCTGGCCAACAGTTCCCTGCTCTGTTTCCTGTGTATACACCAGGCCATAAGGAATACACTCTCAACACACACACAAAGACACTGAGTAATATCATATTTACAAATACAAAGATGTTTTCATACATATTCTTACAGAAGTAAAAGAAAGGCAAGTCACTACCCTTACCTGACAAGACACACATGAAGTATTGCACCCTTTATGGGTGCAGGCTATGAATAATTAAGCAGAACAAGCACATAGCACTGTCAAAAGACAGATCATGTCTTGCTTAGTTACACAGACCGGTGGTGACTGCCTTAGTACATGCAACTTCAAATATGCTATTTGAAGGCTTGATCCTCTTCCCAATGTATGAAGTGATGTGTTATTAGTGAATCTCTCTGTCAGTAAAAGACTTCTCCTCACTGCCTTATAGCAAGACTATCTCAGCACAACAGGCCACAGTGTAAAAGTGTACGGACTTGACAGCACCAATTAGGTAGAAGTCTTCAGACACTGTGGTCTACATGCTGTATGACACAATACCTGATGCTATAACGATAAATTTGAGATTTAGCAATACATACAAGCACCAGTGTTTATAGTTTATCAGTGTTGGATAACATCAAAACTCACTCATGGCAATCATCATGCTTTTGTGGAATGACCTACATTATTTAACTGCAGTATTTACCTCGAGTATTGAGGAAGCTTAATCAGATGTGTGCGTATGCTCCCATTTTCCTCCGTACGCTGTGACAGTGAAGTAAAGCACACCGCTAAGACACGTACATTCCCTTTCAAACACAGTATTAGGATCCCTTCTGGTCCTCTGACACATATGACATGAATAAATGAAGTGGCAAACTGAGGCAGTTTTTCCTGCTGATTAATAAATGATGGCTCTGATCCAATTAAGAGAATTCCCGGCGCCCTCATGGAAAAACGGGGATGCGCACAGGCCTGTAAATCACCAAGCCTGAGGCAGTCCCACCCCTCTCAGCCCAGGAGAGGAGCGCTGTGTCAACAGCCCGACGCTACAATGTCACCACGCATCAGTCATGAGCAGTCAAAGATCTCTACGTGTGAAAATGTCCAGCCATGCGCTGCTCTACTGACAGGGAATGTGAGGTTCCCTGGCGAAAAATGCTAAGAATAGAATGTTTATTGCGCATAAACAAATGCTCTTTGCTTGGTGGCTTCATGGCCGTTCACCCATCTCAGACACAAACACAAAGACACACACAAACATGCACACTCACACACATGCACACAGAGATAGAGAGAGAGAGAGAGAGAGAGAGAGAGAGAGAGAGAGAGAGAGAGAGAGAGAGAGAGAGAGAGAGAGAGAATAAAGGAGATTTAAGATGGCAGTTTGATGCCCTTTTTTATTATTAAACCAACAAAACTGATCAGTCTACCACAAGCTCAGACAGGCAGACACTGTGTCCAGAGATTAGTTAGCTTTGCACGGCACCATTTGTACCAGCAGTGGCACGAGCACTCTCCTTGCAACAAGACGACAACTGAGGTCAAAGGTTAAGTAGAGATTAAGTCATCTTCCAACACCAGCCCCATCAACTGTTGGCTATTTATAGCTATTTTGATATCTGATAACTGCCTCGATTTGGATTTACGAATCAGATTGACAATAAGATCTACACAAGTGAAAAACAGAAGTTCAGTATCTGCAGTATGACCCTCACACCAAATCCGCTTGCCAGTAATTATAATCACACATCATATTAATTTTTTCATATGTGGATCAAAATTTTGAGTGTGGTTCTGTTAAACTGCTTATTTGAAACCTATGCCAGTTGCCCTTGACTTAGTGCAAGTCTTTAATTCCATTACCAGTGCCTGACCAATACAAATCTAAACACAAAAGCGTCACTAAAGCATTTGTGAATAGGAAATTCTCATCACACATTTTGCAAAGCCTAGGGATAAAGGCATCTTGAAGAAGGGATTATTATATTGTCTACTGAATCAATTAGTTACAAGAGAATGCATGGCGTTTAAGAGCATGTAATTATTCTGAATCTACAGTTGTCTAAATGCAGCATGAACATAACTTTTCCATTAGAGCTAATGAAAGGTGTCTGCTCTGGAGAGATATGAGGCCTTTGCCTATATAGGTGCCATCCAGTTAAACCACATCGCAAAGGACCTCCTTTCTAAAGCACACTTTGGACCATTTTCAAAACAGCAAGCAACTCTCCTCACTGAAAACACTACACTGCATTCCAAATTATTATGCATATGCGGTCTTTGTTGATTTTTTTGTAATAGTCTATGCAATGATGATGAATGCTACTTTCATCAAACAAGTATTTTTTGGCTATATAAATGATCTAGATTGTATTGGAAAAATTATACAAACATTTTTTTTTTTTTTTGGAAATACACTTGAAATACACTCTTCCAAATTAATAGGCTATGCATAATGGTTTCAAAACAAAATAGGCTGTAAAGAACTGAAAATATACACCTGTTAGTTTAATAGGAGATCATTTTCCTAAAATGAAAAAAAAAAAAAAAAAAAAATACACTTTTACAGATGAAATTACATGAGACTTTCTTTGATATCACATTTTCAATGCATTTATATGGGTGATGGTCATTACCATGTTGGAAGGCTGATAAACTTAGGGCTTATGTTTTATGTGAAGAGTCTAAACTCATAGAATAGCTTGGATATACTGTATAAGTGGCATGTAGTCCAACCATATAATAAAAAGATGTGAAATGACCACGGCATCTCATACTGGCAAACCTACAGTATGACAGACATCCTAACCAGGTCTGAGGTGAAACGCTGACTCATATTTGAACAGCTTGTCTGAAGCAGAAGACAGCTGATGTAACCGAACAGTGCTGTCCATGTGGCTCCAGTCATAAAGTACTGAAGAGTAAGTCTCTTATTACTGGTATAGAAAAATATAATAAATAATAAATATGTAATGCAAATGTGTAGCCTAATGCAAATGTGTAAATGTCTACAAAAAAAAAATATATATTATTATATAAGATTATATAAGATCAAAAATAGTGACAAAATGGCGGTATCTCTTAAGCGTACAATTGCCACACTAAATTAAGAAGTAAAACATTGTCTTGGTACACACCATGAGTGGTGAAACGGAATAACTAGGTTTACATGCACTTTATCCCAGCAGCTCCACACCTATCAAGTGTCAATGTTTTTCCACATGCCAACACCTGTCGTATTGCATAGAAAAGTTGAAAATGAGTTACTATGCAGTGTAAATGAGAGAAGACAGTCAGAGCCAACTCCCCCTCTTAGGCACACAAGCCTGTAGCCTATCCCAAGTCATGCATACTTCTACCACTCATACCCACTTCTACATGGGAGATAGCCTACACTGTACTGTTTGCATGTAGGCCTATTTATCGTTCATATGTTTTCTTTACTATTTCTTTTAATATTTTTTCTACATATAACAAATTTCCCCCCTTTTTTCTACCAAAAAGGGGAAAGGTCAGTCGTTTAGTATTGTTTTACATTCGGGTTAATACATTGTTCTACCTCCTGGAGACAGACAAGGTTCAAACTACATCTTAAAAGCTATTTATTGAAATAAACCATCAATGACCAAACAGCCCAGCATGGACAAATGCTCACAACAGTGGTGTAGTGTTGTACACCACTGTACAAGATTCATCAAGATTAGTCCATTATTTCATGTGGACTACATTTACAGTGTATCTGAAAGCAATTTTCAAACAGACCACCTCTAAATTTGTTCAAACTTCACTGGGCTATGATCACTGAGCTGCCATCACATCTCTTAATTCTTCATTAAATATCCATCCAAATGTCTTATTGACACAAAATGCAATTAAAATAATGCTGATTAAATAATTTGACAGCAAAATCAGTGGTCTATGTGCATGTTCAGCATTAATAAAAGCTAAAGCAGGCCTACTGATGTATTTATTGATTTTAATAATCATCCATCAACACTTCATTAGACCTCGCCTAATATCTTCAATTTAATTATTGGTTTCCTGAGATGAAATATGGATCTATTAATACTCTCAACAATGTTTTGTCTTTCTGAGGAGGCTTACTAATGTTGAGACAAAGACTGACGGAATATTTGCACTGGTATTAGAGCTTTGTCCCAAAGCAAAGTATGCTAGGTACACTAGATATGTGGCTAACAAGGGGCGGAGACTCCCACATTATCCAAGCCTAATGTCATTGTTAATTACTATTTACATTGTTAACTAGCATCTCAAGTTACATGTCTATTCAAATCCTTTTAGACAAAGCTTAATGAAAAGAGTAAATTCTTGGAAACTGGTAGTATTCTGTAGTCTGTATGGAAGAGATAGCCTACTTTTGTGACTGAAAAGAAATGCCATTAGAATAGAAATTGTGAACACCAAAGCCGCTGAGCCGTTGATATGGATGTAGTCCAATGTTTCTGGGAGAATCGACTTCCCACATTCATTTTGCTTCAGGGGACAACGCTGGCCTGACACGGTTCTAGATCCAACATGACATTTGTGACAGAATAAAAATAATGGCAACACCGTAGAGGAGCCGCAGATCTGACAAACATTTAGATGCTATCACACACTTACAGTGACTAACTGCGGTGTCACTCAGATCACGCCAGCATGGCCACTGGCAACACCAGCAAGACGCCTAATCCCACTGGACAGTGGTTCTGCACATCAAGCGCTGCCACAAATTCAAGTAATTGACAAAAGATAATGACGAGTCAGGAAGTGGGCACAAGACTTCCCACAGAGACCGGGGTGGTGGTCAGAGCCTCCTTTACCTCAGATGAATGAAGTCACGAGAACCAGAAACTTCAAACTAGTTTCTTTAGCAGTGCAAAAGTATGTGTCTTTGTGTATGTCTCTCTGTGTGCCTGTGTGTGTGTGTTTGTATGTGTGTGTGAATGAGAGAGAGAGTGAGCCTTAGAGAGAGAGAGAGAGAGAGAGAGAGAGAGAGAGAGAGAGAGAGAGAGAGAGAGAGAGAGAGAGAGAGAGAGAGAGAGAGAGACTACAGGACAGGAGCTTTATAAACCCTAAAAACACTTGACACTGTAGACTTCCCAGGAGACCTTAATGACACATTTCAATTCCCAGCAATGAGAGTGTACTTCCCAAGTATCTACAATGCAACACAACTTAGTCTAAAATGTACTAGCATTTAACATCAGCCTTTAGGTTACTGCTCTCTAAAATAATACTACTCCATACCGCATCCTGTTTCTTCTCTCACAGTCCGCGATAGCTGGTGGGAATTAAGCTTGTATTTATCCGCCCTTCATATTACATTCAAATTGATTTGAAGATGAAACCATGAAAAACTGTCTGATAAAGAGGACTTTCTAAATAATTATTATGACTTGTTACACGGTGTTGCTTTAATGTCAGCCAAACGCATCATGGCTGTAACCCCACTCAATGAGTGAATATGGCATGTTGTCTGGGGGATTTTAGGAAAGAGGTACTGCAGTCTCAAAAAAAGTTTTGGCTTTATTGCTTGGTCCAGAAGTTGCTTTGTTTGAGTTTTTGTCTTTGTCTTCCTATGTCATTAAATATTGTGGTAGCCTTTTACAAGCAATAATCTTGTATAATGCAAATGTTTCATTTAGCACTTTGGTTAATATGAATGCTAGGCCTATTGCTATTGCTTTGTATGAAAACTTGTTTACAATTTCATTCTTTACTAGAAAAGCCAAAGGAAAGAGAATGATGAATGACGCTTCACTTTTTTTTTCTCCCTCTGATATAGTCTTCTTGATTCTGTGACATGTGCTATGATCTCTTAGAAACTGTATTTCATCTCCAGTGACACGGTCGTGTGTTTGAAGATGTTAAAGATAATTTGTGGCGAATCCTCTTGTAAGACAGCGCTGCAGCCACTTCAGCACTGAGATCATTAGCTTTTCTCAGCCTAAAAGTTTAATTACAAAAAGTTTGAGAGAAGGAGAAATGGGGAATACCAACTACTGACATGAGAGGCTGGCAAAGTATCCTCTGCATGCTGATGGACACTGTTGGGAACAGGGAGGGTTTCTGGCACATAGCGCTTCCCCAGCCATACTCAGAACCAATAGCCTTCACTTTATAGAATACTATAATTACTCTCAAATTGTCAAATTCAATGTGCTATTCTCACAGAATTACAATGATGAGAGAATGGCATATGATGACATCCCTCTATGAAGACTGTATAATTCCAAAAAAGAAAAATCAGTTCCAATATAAGGTTTAATCCACATGTCGTTGTCTTATTTTTTTTAATTAGATTTTGCTTGTTAATCATGGTTAATAATTACACCCACACAATTAATTGTTTTTGAATACCGGTATACATTCATCTAACAGTTCAGAATGTATGCTCCAGTGGGTGCGAATCAAAGATTTGATTATATGCCCTGAAGTATTTTTCAAGTCTGAAAAGTAATTTCCTAACCTTAAGACCTGTCACTGGCTAGAGAAGGTCACTGGTAGATTTAATTCCTATTCAGATATTTGATCATTTCTCCATGGCACCAAGACAGATTTTAATCCAAAATTCATATCCGTTCAGAACACTGCCAAAAAGTAAATGGCATGTCTACCAATTTGTCTTGAAACCTCGTGTTTATTAATTGAACAGAAAAGCACCTGCCTATCCATAAAATCAAATTAAGACATGGTTCTCTAAAGTTTATGGTGTTCAGTGGATTTCACATTAGACAATCAGATTGGCCAAACAGAATTTTGGCCAAACCCTGTTCCCACTTCCAAAAAAAATGTTGCATGAATGATGCATACTCCTCATCACCAAAAAGTCAAAAGCATATCAAGGATAATGATATAGTGTACCAATTTATTAACCTTGACATTCATTTACAATGCACCGTGAACCAGTGGAGGTTGGAGCCTCTTGATGGATGCCGACAACATATTAGTTTTCCCCTATTTACTCATTAATGTTCCAGTCACACTGTACCAGGTGTATTACACACCTCTTTGGCCGCAGTTTATAAGGCCTCAGGCCATTATCTAGGTGAGATGTTTGGGGGATCATTCACAGCCCTGATTTAATGATGCATACTGAAATCTTATGAGGGTCACTTATATCTCATAAAATCCCTGAACAAAGTTGTAAAATCAATGACCTGTTTTGTTGCCTAATGAGTTGCTGGTGTGTGGAAAAAGTGTGTTTAAAAATCCTCATATCCCTGCCATTAAAAACTTGTTTTGCTGCAATGACACAGACGCAAGCCTCATTTAGAGGCAGATTCCAGACACATTTGCCTGCTGCTTTCTCTTTCCAAACTGATATGACTCTCTTTAAGACAAAATGATGAATTCTTGTGGTATGAGAAGGTGAAAATTGCCATGTGTGTCTGTTAATAAAAACCATCTTTTTTTTAAGACGGAGGGAAACGGAGCTGACGGCATGAGAATGTACAGGCTCTGTCCACCGGTGAGTGACTAGAAGCTACGCGTATCACCACAGGAGAGCTTTGCAGAGCAATAAAGAGCCAGAAAATGTCACATGGGTGTTTTTTTCCCGCTGATATTATGAACCTGCATGAAGGTAAAATCCTATTGGGGTCTTTGAACTTTCTGAAGAAAATGTGCCCGAGGAGGAAAGAAAAAAATGAATCGAGCAAATTGCAACAGACCCCTTCAACATATTACAGCAAAGAAGCTAAGGAGAGTAATTTAGCGCTAACACCTCATACAGTCCACATTTTTCATGTACAATGTAGAAATGACCTTTAACTATGTCTGCTGCTCAACTGTTCATATTAATCTCATTGAGGCATTAAAAGTTAAATGATTGGTGTGTGGCCCTAATTTTCAAGAGGAAGAATGTGAAGGCATAGAGAGGAGACATAAAAGCAACCAGGGGAGAAATTAGTATGAGCCAAGGTGGTGGAACTGATATAGTGTTCTACAATTAGTTTCCTTAAATGTAGCTTCGATACATAAAATTCCTTTCATGAAAAAATAAAAAAGCACATTGCATTATGTATGACATTCATACATACATACATACATACATACATACATACATACATACATACTTTAAATGCACATCTACATGTATGTGCACACATATAATTTGTACGCACACAGGGGCAACACCAAGGGGATGGGGGTGGGGGCCCAAAGCTGCAGGGCTGAAAATGTCCTGCAGTGACCCTGTGCACACATACAGAACCTCCATATCCTTCTGCAGGTGTATGTTCCTACTGATTTTCTTTCCCACCAAATAGTTTACAAATTTGCAATTCAATGTTGCATCAGATTCGCCTGTCATTCTGAACTCTTTGACACCAATAATAAATACCCAGTGCCCAGGATGTGATGTAACTGGAGTAATTTGAAGGGAAAACACTTTTTTCCCCCACACATCCACAAACGGAATGCTAAGAGAGACAAGCAAACTCAACATATCAACGCACATACCAAGTTCCAGTGAAATCCCAAAATATTATTTCATGCAGAACAGTGCCACTAAATGGTTACATATTAAAGGTCACTTGTGTAAATTGGTAATCATTAACATCTGCCATGCCTTTCCTCATTGAACATTTTTGTGCTGGTGTGGCTCCCTTATCCTAGTTAAGTCCTCTTTTGCTTACAGCGCAGAAAAGCTGAGCCTCCTTGAACGAGCACAGATCCAAATATCTTTTACACTTATTTTGGTACTCAAGGGGTCTCTCAGCATATTTCATTAAGTGGTGGAGACAGTGAAACCAGGGTTTAATTAGCGCTTATGATATTTCTAAATAACACCTTTTGGTACAAGTATTGATTTTGACAGAGTAAAATAATGCTAAAAGGAATTTAGTTTATTGTTGCAACAGAAAGACATGGGCTGACTTTGCAACAAGGCATAGCCATATGACAATTCAGAAAATCAAACAGCAAATGCCTATCAATTTGGCAGAGAGACATGCAAAGAATCAAAAACATTTTTATTTCATATTCATATTAATAATCACTTTAAAGTGATCACCGATCAGTGCACAGTGAAGAATAATTTTTGTCATGAGTAAATCTCAGTGAAGAAAACCTGTTCATAGATTAATCTACAGTATATAATCTAAGGACATAGCTTGTTACCTTAGAAAAATAGTAGCCCTCCCTATTAGGATGGCAGACCAGTGATCAGTGGAAGAGGGTTTCATTATGCAATTGACGTGCGCCATCTGACTGTACACAGAACAATAAAGCATGTAAGAACTACTACTTATTGTGCTCTCTCATCAACAGGAGTTTATCCAGCACCAAGCGGTTGTGTATTCATCAACAACTGCCACAACCTGCTGTCTTGTTTGATTCTAATTAAGCACTGCAACACCCAAGGGGCTAAGTTTCCGTCAGGCAAAGTGTGACGTGTCATGCAAGCACTGCTACAAATAGCAAGGACAAGAGGGCATATCCAAAAGACTATTGCCATTCGGTTATATGAGCACATATCCTGGAAGTGTAGGTGCACTGAAGCATGCTGCACTAAAAATGGTTGGATGAAGTTGAATATGGGTTTGGGTGGGGAGGTGGCACTGGGTGTGACCAATGAAGAGCAATGATAGCTGATAATAGGCACATTTCAAGAGCTGTGCGCTGGTACCATTTCTGTCATTTCTTTGTAGAGGAGTGTTACATGTTTTAATGATGCGCACAAAAACTGTGGGAGGATAAGCTGACTGTCTGCATGTTGATTAATGCAATGAATACGATTTTGGCCCCTCCTATTAACAAATTCTCTCTCTCTCTCTCTCTCTCTCTCTCTCTCTCTCTCTCTCTCTCTCTCTCTCTCTCTCAATCATAGATGTATATATTTTTTTTTTACATGACAGAGGTTTCATCACCATTGAAGTTTCAAAAGGTTCCACAATGAAAGAGCACAAGCAGGCTAATACACAATTGATTTCCGGCAGCTTTCTAAACTGATTTTTATCTGGGCTACCAATTCCTAACACTAGCCTTGAAGCAAAAAGCCATTTCTACAAAATGGGCTTCTTTTGTAGGCAATCCGGGCTATAACTAGAATATTATTTACTGGATTGGCGATGTTAAAACTAATGTTCCAAAAATCCCCTTTCTCCAGTTGGATTGCAGCTTTAATGAGCCTTAACTGATATGAACCCTGATGGCTGTGCAAAGGGGAGAGCTTCCTGGAGAAAAGTCAAGAGTGCATCCTGTTGTAGCTTGGCACAAAAGACATGCAAAGTCCATAGATAATCTCCTCTCACATCCAAAATCACAATGCTTGTGTGAGTATTATGGGATTCAAAGTGTATTTGCATGTTCCTTGGGAAAGTGGCGATGTCCCCACCACCAAAGCTCTTAGAGTGCTTTTAATTTATTGATTTCTTTGAATGTTTTTTTTGGTCATAACAGCTCCTCTCATATCCAAGCTACACAAGGGATGATTCACTGCAAGCGGATGGGAAAAGTAGGATACTTTTACCTCTGATTTCACCAGCCTAATACCAGACAAAAACATCTCTGATAAAGTGCAACATATGTCAGGATTTTCTAGGCTGGATTAAAGCTAAAAACAAATAGCACACAAGAAACAATTATAATCTAAACTCAATCTAAGTAATTGGGAAAGAGAGAGTTGTTTTATGTTTCCATTTATGCATAACATCACACAGGACCAATCATTATTCTGTCATAAGGATAGACATCACCAGTCCACAAGCCCCATGGTGCCCACTAATGTGAGTTCCCTGTGGTCTTGAACACTGAACATGTAGTTTATTACCTAGGCTGGCCATTCCTAGTTGACAGGAAGGAATACAATCACTGGTAGAATGTTCTGGGTGATTGTGCTCATATTTGAGGATATTTTGATTGTGAACTGGGGTAAAGGTGAAGCAATCACATCTATCTGGTTGCCTTCCATGTGTACAAACAGCAGCAGAAGTGAGAATGGTAAGCACAGCTGAACAAAGCTGTTTGAGAATTACTTCAGTGCATTGGTGCTGGGACTACAGACAAACAACTCCAGAATGTCACCGACTTGATTAGGGCAACAGTCAAGTTGTGCAGCAGCCTTATGAGCTGCTGTTTTACATATGCATACGCGCTCTCTTTCTCTCTCCCTCTCTCTCTCTCTCTCCCTCTCTCTCCATCACTATCACAGCTCTGCTGTAGTCTTCACATCCCTTCTTTGACCAGACTCCGGTGCTTGAAGTGGCAAGCAGAGCGTATTCCCCAGAGGTATATTCCTGCAAGAGAACAATTATCCCATTCTTGGCCAGACAACAACATACTATAGATTCTGAGGGATTACCTCTTTCATTGTTCCAAACAACTCTTAATCTACTCTCTCTCTCCGTCTCTCTCTCTCTCTTTCTTTACCCACATGCTCAGCTACAGCTGGTGTGCAATCAGAGTTAATGCATACAGCTCTTCTTCTGTACACTCTAATGATGATCGAGATCATAAAGCACTGAATGGGCGACAAGGCAGTCAATATCTGTGCTTTTATGGTGGTGGTTCTATTCTGTGCAGCCTAAATCGCTACTTTTTTCACAAGCTTTGTGGACTACAAAAGGGGACAAGTTGGAGGGAAATTAAAAACAAGATGTTAGGATCAGAATTACATTAAGGGGTCCTAATCCTCTTGGAAGACTGAAGAAAAAAATAGGACAAAAAATGAGACAGCTTTAAGTGAGAATAAGGAAAAGACTAAAAAAATATATATCTGAATATTGCATAAAACCCACTTTGTTTATTTTTGATGGGGTGGCTTACACTCTATCCCATAATTTCTGCACTTCATCAACACATACATGTGCATGAGTCAACACAAAGACGCACTTTACTGTAATAGAGTAAGAAATCTGACATTTCAGCTGGTGGAAGTGAACATTTCAGCTCCTTAAAAGCATGCAGCTCTGTGTATGAGTGATATGTTTTTCATCTACTTTGTGAAGGTCTAGGTGGGTAGATGCATATTGGCGGTCAGCAGGTCATTCCCTCCATCCTTGAGCTTCCACTGTTAAAGTTCAAGTTGCTTGGTACTTATCGGACACGGGCACACAACATGGAGCTTGGGATCCTGACCTGGGTCGACTGATTGCCTGTCAGTTGCACCACTGCTGCTAACGCTCCACCACGCCCCCTGAAGCCTTTTCCCCTTTCTCTCCCCTCCCGCATACAGCCTCTAATGTGTCTGCTTTAGGGTCATCCAAAGGATATTGCCCTCCTTGAATCTCCTGATGGTGAAACCACTCAGAGGGCCCTGGGAGTGCATACCCTTCTACATCTAACTGTTCTCAAAATGGCCTTGCTTTTTCTCCTCATCATTACGGCCGTCATTTTCAGGTTAAGCCAGCCAGCAGACAGTGCATATATAGCCACTTGACAATGTCTGTGGATAAGTGAGTCCCATGGCAGGGGTAACTTTAGGGTGTTCTGATTATTAAACACATCTTGTTTCTTTACCTTGAGGCACTGCCTGAGGAGCCTACCATTTACACTATTGTGGACCTTGATGGATCAGAATTACTTCCAGTAGGCTAAAAGATTTATATAGCTGAAGGATGTACATAATTTTACCCCCATAGCAATAAATGCAGATTCTTCATTGAACCATCATCTTTGTTACACTATCAGGAGGCTTGGTATTGCTATGGACTGATCTAAGGGGGTCACTAGTCAAATATATACAATGCCTGCAGCCCTGCATTCAGAGTATCGGGCATGTCCTGTTGATTCAACTCACTCCCACCAGAGAGGGTAAAAGCAGAGTGTGAGGTGCAAACGTTCATTAAGAGGTTAGATTGTGGCATAATGCACGCTTGAATTATTCACATTTGTTCCAATTGCAATATATTATGGTGCTCTATATTAGTCAGTACTATATGCTACCACCCTGCTTAAACTAAGTTCTGTGTTAAGTGTACAATACTTTCAACTTTGAGTGAAAATAAATCAAATCCTTTTGCACATGACTACATGCCAATAGTATGGATAAATATTTTGTGTATTTAATGTTAGTCTATATGACTCAATCTCTATGTTTAAGTGTCTTGTGGACTGTGCAGAGTCAATGCAAGAATGCAGCGAGAATGCAGACAACTGTATTATCTAAGCATACTCGAGCATGGATAAAGAAAAATATGAAGTCATCTTGCCAGACCTGCTGTTTCCTCACAATAAGTTTTCAACAGCACCTCCTCAAATTCATATTTGATTAAGTGCTGTTAAGGAGTGTTCGCTCACTATAATAGAAATCTGCCCAGCGTCCATTTTCAACAGGCAATGTGAACAGCAGGGCCAAATAACTGCCAAACACAGTGACAAATAACTGCAGTAAAGTACGGCACAATTTCTTTCTGTTTAATGCACTGTTATCTGTTTGCAACCTTTAAAATTAGACTGAAACAAATGTGTATTGAGAATGACTAACCTCCTACAGTTTGCTGTCTATCAGCACAGAGATACATGTATGTTGTCAGGCTAGATGAGGGACTTGCTGTATACAACAACTTTCATGGAAACAGACATCAACACCAATGAAAAGTTAGCCTAACACGCCAGACTATAACATGAATGTAGTCTGGAGACGAGTGATAGACCCCCGGTTAAAACTGCTAAAACTAATCAGCGCGACTAGCAACTAACAAGCAATTTAAACAACACTAAGGCCGCCCAAAAACTCCCTGTCCAGATTTAACGTTGTGATTAACTAAATATCACGATGTCTGAATAAAACCAAGAGCGTAAACAGCTCAGAAACAGCTCAGACGCAATCGAGGTCTGAGCTACACTGTATGGCTGGTGCCTACACTCACCCGCTGAGCAAATTTAATTTGATTTTTTATTTTTTAGTTCTAGGCTAATGAAAAGTGCCAATTTACACTACTTTACACTTTAGGATGAGGGATAGTGCAGAATTAAAAGCGATACATTTATTTATTAAAAGTGATAAATGCCATTTTAACCTGTAGCATTTTCACAACCACAGCCAATCTTTTTCTGTGGCCATAGCTAGTTAGAAATCTATAAAAATGCAAGAATGACAGCACTTGTTCTTTCATGTGGTGCCCTGTTTTGGTATTCAGTGCATGATGAGATGCACCATGTTGACCCCGCTTGACCTCTTATTGCTCAAGAGTCATGCTTTGTTAATAGACTGTAGTCTTTATTAAACAGCACAGTGCCCAAGATGATATTTCTGCCCCCATAAGCAATTATATAGCCTGCCAGAAAACATTTCTTCATCACCTGAATTACATCTCCATTTTTGAATAAAGGCATAATTCCACAATAGTGCTGACCTGTATACCATTGTCATTGTCTTGTATAACTCACAAGAACAGAAAAGTCATTTAAAAAATCGTAATATGAAACTATTCATTCCCATAAAGAATGCTGTACTTAATGTCATTTTATGTCACAGCAGATAATGCTTAGGCCAAGAAAATGCTTTTTAATTTACAAAAATACATCTCATTCCATTCCATTCTGATCAGAGCTACATTTAACCGAATTTAACCATTCAACCATGACAACACTGCTTGGTCTTGCTGGAAGGTGTAAGACCGGAAGACACAGGCTGGGCTTTGCTTGCAAGAATGTGTTATCCGGAGTGAATCAACCTATAGCCATGCTGTTTCACAGTGGTAAGTGGTAAGCTATGAGAATGACAACTTTCTGCAACGCAGACCAAGATGGCGAAATGGCAGCTAATGGTAACAGAGGTGTGAATATCAAAACGCAAACAAATCGATCCGATTTTATATGCCCGAATCTGTTACCATTGGCTGTCGTTTCGTTTTTTGTTCTGTGTTGCACAAAATTCGGTCATACTCATTGCTATCGACAGCACTTGTTTGGCCTGGAGCCATTAGACCAAAATTTACTATGAACCGCCGAGGAAACAAATAGACTTTGCCGTCATATATCCATACATATTATTTGTAAATATGTTGGTTGAATGCTATATTGTCATACACAACAAAACAAAAATGAAGATTTCAGTAAAATTTTCTGTACTCTTCAGTATGAGGATTTGAGAAATGCATGGATAGGAAAATGGGTCACTTCATATTACACAAGTGATATAGATAGTTATTCAGTCTGGGTTAGTACTTCATTAGACTAACAGTAAGAGTAACAATATTAATCTCTCTCTCTCTCTCTCATGTTTGGGGCCTTCCACAGAGCAGATGTAATGGTGCATGAGCACGACTTCTACACAATAATCAGAGCAATGTTGGGGCATGACAAGATTCACAACGAACTTGAGAACTATAAGCACACCCCAGGGTTCTTAAGAGTTTGGCTGTTTAAGTGATTGCCACTGGACAAATGGCAGCCTCTTAATTTCCACAATTGCTGCTTTCTGTTGAGCTGGAGTTTGAGTGGTGAAACCTATGGAGAGTGTGCTGGGCAGAGATACATGCCTTAAGAGAGGGCTTAGAGATGTGTCTTCATTAAGACAGTCAAAGCTGGTGTTCCTACAGCACTAAGAGCCTTCACCTGCTGGGGCCTGTCAGGAGCACTTACACTGCACTGTACACTTCACACAGAATTCAGAGGGAACGCAATTTCCCTCTGCTAATGCAACATGATCGCCACAGTTCTTAAGTCTACTGCATTAAACATTAGTAGACATTAATACGATTGAGTTACTTTATCGCACTATTTCATTGACAACAGCACAGGTTGTGCATAATGTTGTGCAAAACTTTCTTCAGGAAGATTTCCGTTCTACTTTCAAAGGCATCACATGGAAGAAAGAAAGTTTTTGAGTTCAGGAATTGGCTGTTACTAGAAAATGTTAAACTTTAACAAAACAGCAAACTTTGTTGGGTTCATTGTTTTTAATTGGGCCAAACATATTACAACTAAGACGCAGGGGAAATTGACAAATAATAAAGAGTGGGCCTCCTCCAACCATATCATTAGAACACTGTTGTAGCAGTCCATCCTTTTAAAATTTGGCATCACCGTACTATATACTAAATGAAATAATTAACACTGATTATCTTTGCACCATTCGGCAAAAGTGGTAAGGCCTACAAGAATCTGATTGTTAAAGCAATATTAGCAGTGACTCTCTTCCATCTGAGTTTGGCCGCTGGGCTTAGTTGATAAAGCTATAACACACTGTAGTCATACTTATCTGACTCAGGCCTTTCTAATGCGTAAAAGGCCCGTAGGTCTTCTATTCATCCAAAACGCCCAATGGGCTCTGTATTCTATGTCACATCTACACAATGTAAATTGTTCTATATATAGGTTACAACTGATAGAGGGGCACATTAGTGCCTGTCCTTTCTTTTCCCACACCCTAAAAAAAGGAAACCTCCATTCTTGTCACCTCCCTATTAAAAGTCAATTTTCATAATTCCTTTTCTTGATGGATTGGCCCCAATAGCGGTGCTTCAGTCAGTAGTGGTTTTTTAACACATTAGAAATGAGAGTGTGAATGATATGGAAATAAATTACATTTTGCACTTGATCAGAAGCCAGTGTGAGCTGTTCTGTCTTGAGTCAATTACTCATTATGCACAGCTATTGACCTTTCTTCCAACAGGAAGTGTTGTGACTATCTCTGTGAGCTCTGTAATTGACAAGATGTCTTGTCTAATAAAAAATGCAGACATTTCCTCACTGGTTGATTATAAATTCAGAGGTGGCCTTAGCAGTCCCATGCCAGAAGAAAGGTTACAAAGGCTTTTAGTAACCTAGTTATTACAGTAGCACGGTATTTCTGATGACCACAGATCCATTTTCGCACTGTGCAATGGCTTCTTATGAATGTCGAGTGCACAAAAACAGGTCTACATAAAACAAGGAGGGTGGTGTTATGTGTAGTGGTACTCTGAGATAATAAAACACATGATAAGTATTTTCACTGAATCATCAGATATAAGCAGATTACCTTCATTCAGCAAATCTGTGACTCTTACTTTTTCCCCAAAGATAAAAAGAATAAACCAAGATTGGCCACATTGCTGAACCAAGCAAGCAAGCAAAAAAAAAAAAAAAAATTGAGCTGTGATTTACAATTGTTCAAGAACACATCTGAAACAAGAAAGGACCTCCAGAAAAGGCACATTGGTTTCTACTGATGATAACTTTCATTCAGTTGAAAGGGTAGCCTATTCAATTAAGGGCATCATTTTTGCTGGTACAGGCTACAAGCTGATATAAGTAGAATAAAGTCAATTCACATCCATCATCCAAACACTCGAATAAACCTGTACATGTGGTGAGTAGAATAGTCTAAAACGGTATCTCAAGGGCATCACAAAAAGGTTTGAGAGACTCGGTTGGGCTGTTCATTTGTACATAGTTGTTTTTTTACCCTAACCAAGGCATTTTCTAATGCTTTCAGCCATGCTTCAGTCAGTACAATTCATAGTTCCGTTAAACATTAGTATTTTTATGAACAACATTAACATGCCAAGATGTGGATAATTACAATAAGCTGGAAGATAATGAAGTACATTATGCAAGACTTTTTTTTCAAAATCTATTTTTAATTAATTTTATTTTTTGAAATACAGTGTTTATTGAATTTTGGAGAAAAAATCACAGAAACACATAGTAAAACAATAAAATTACCCTCACGGTTTCATGGTTTTACGTCACCCATAGGGATGAATGGGGACCGTGGTAAAACGTTTTAAAACATTATGAATGCTGAATTAGACCCAAGTTTGCAGAACTACTTCTTTCTGCCACATATCGTGTCAAACAGCTGTTACGGCGGTTACTAGTACTGAATAGATTGTTCCTGTGGTCAAAAGCCAGTCCTTAGTTCCACCTGTCGTCGTCAAGTGCTACATCCAAATACTCTATCCTGTTTTGGTTTTGTAAAATCACTGTTTCCCATACTTCCAAACACTGTGTGACGGTTAAAAACCATCTCGGTAACAAGTTAAAATGTTATGTCGTGAATGTTGGTCAGGCCACTATATTGTAATCTTGTGTTAAGGTGACCATTAATTTAAACTTCAGATTAAGTTGTCCGTATTGATATGCAAGTGAAAGCGACAGAAAAGTGGAAATTAATTCATAGGTGTGCAGTTATGAATATACTGTAATGCACTACATCCAATAATTTTATAATGTTAACAATAATTTGTAGATGCAATCATTTTATAATGTTAGCTTGGGAGACTAATAGCGGGCGCACACCTGGCACACCTGACACCGACTGCACTCCGAAAAGTGTCAAATTTGCGCTCTACCGACGGCAAACGTCCATGTTACACGCCTGCACTGAAAAACCTCTCACATTCCATCCTCTCACACTGCGCTCCCACACACCCCCTGTTCTAGTATCTTTGCTTAGGATCGTCCTTTGCTTACCACAACAACGTATGCTAATCTCTGAGAATTAGCTAACAAGCTAGTTCTGATATTGGGTGAAATTAACATCAACACTTGTTAGAAAACATTAAAACCAGCGCGGTTTCCCCCCAAAGTTCAGACTTATGATGTCCTTTGAATGTCATATCATATGATTCATTATGCTACAGTAGGGCTACACAAAAACAAACAGGATTTCACCTTGAATTCAACCAGTCAGCGGAGGTCGCTCAATGTCTACATGGCTGACATCATGTTAATGAGTGTAATGATATATAAAGCATTTTTGGTTTGCAACACAAACTTAATTCATTGTCAAAAGAAGATGAACACGACATATCAATGCACACAGGCAGTGGGCAGGACTTTACATGAAGAACAAAATTCATCCCCTTTAAAAAAGAAGCTGCACGCCAGCTGTATATATTTTAGACCTAGCGGTTCTACTAAATTTAATACTATTCAAGGCCTTCATATTTCAAAATTTTACTATTAAGACCTAACATAAATGCTGTTTCTAAACTATGACACTAAATTGTTAAATTAATCTGTTCTCTAAATAACTAGTTATAAATTGTGAGATGAAGTGGTGACAAGGTCACTGGAAATAGAACTACTTTTCTTTTTTATTGTATATCAACAGGTACAACTGTTCAAGAATCATTTAGGCATGCAAGTCTAATGGAGCATTGCCATTAATCTCTTTTCCCCCATCCAATAGTCTCAATGTGTATCTCACAGGATATTTGGTGAACCTCTTGACATCCGATTTCCTGTTCATTAACCAACCAGCTGTTCATTCTAATGAGCCTAAAGGCAGTTTCTCATTCTGATGACTAACAACTCAATCTTTGAACACAACCTGCAACATTACTCCTGCCCACTATGTAAAGCCTGGCAGTGCAAATAGGACATACTGCATCCCACCTCTCTCACAGAGGTGCTATAGGAAGTCCTAGTGTGAAACTGAATACATATGAAGGTGATGAATCATTCAGTGCCCTCAAGTCAAATAATAAAAGTAAGAAACCTGAAAGGGTCCTTTTTTCCTCCATGTGTCATTTTTTTTTTCCTTTTAAAATAGTGTACCACAGAGTATTACAGCTTCTACAGAAAGGTTACTTGCTTCCTTTCCAAAGCCTAAGATGGTGTGCTGGTTATTTGTCCCTTTACAATAGCTTTTCATTATTGCATGTTTGATATAGTGCATACAATTCCAGCTCTCTCATTTTACTATAGAAAACACTGGTCAAAAGATTTTGTGCAGCTGACAACCAAGTACAAAAACATTCTGTGTATGTGTGTGTGTCTGTGTGTGTGTCTGTGAGAGAGAGAGAGAGAGAGAGAGAGAGAGAGAGAGAGAGAGAGAGAGAGAGAGAGAGAGAGAGAGAGAGATGTTTACTTTAAATAAAGTCAAGCCATGAATCCTGGAGGAATGTGCATATGCTCACATACAGTCTCTCTACTGTACTGCTCACAGAATGCCAGAGTGGAATTGCTCCCTGATGTATCACATTAATATATTATAAACAACCTAGCGTTGCCAGATTACACTCAATAATTCACCGTCCTTCAGAGAACGAGATGTGTGCCTGCACAGATTATTTACTGCTTTGAAATTATCCATTCAGATCTCATGAAAGAAATCACTAGGCCTTAACTAAAGTCTGCTTTATGGATGTGTGACTCAATCCCAAACTATTTGAAATAAAAAATATTTATTAAAAAATATATATATTATGATACACAGAGGACATTGTGCATTTTTTTTCCGAAACTCATACCTGATATAGTAGTAAGCATAGCATCCCATTTATAAAGCTCACAAAAAATCCTGAAGTTAATGTATGAGATCATTGCAGAGTAGCATTTTCGCATGGAAATAAGACTTAGTTGCAGACATCTTATTTAAGAAATGAGGTACAGAAATGAAAGGAAATGAAAACAACTGCAAAAAAAAGTCCCCTAAGCTACACTGCTGATTTGTGAATGCCTGATACTTCATATTTCACAAATGCTTCCAACATAGCAAATGCAACCAATCATTTCCTATTCAAGCGCAAAAGGCTTAGCACATCTTGCTTGTCTTCCTGTGCTCTTGCTGATAGCTTGAGTAGCACTTATGAGCCTACTTTCTTGTCTGAATTTCTTAGCAAGAGGTTACAATACAGTACATCATACCACCCATAAAAGCATTCTTCCATAAATACAGCTATCTTTGACTTACAGTGCCTTAAGGAATTGTGTTCTTACTGCAGGAAAGAAGTCATCCTCTGTCTCAGATCAGAAGATTGGATGTGGAATGCCTAAGGATTATATACTTTGCAATATCAGCATCTTTTCCTTTCTTTGGGCCCTATAGAGGAAATGCTGGGTTTCTGCAACATGTACAACAAGTACCTCCGAGTAGAGAAAGGCCCCAAACCTCTCCAGTCGAAATACACAGAGGGAGGAGGCATTTGTCTCCCTCCTGTGAAATAGTAAGTGTAAAATACAAGGGTCTGACATGAGAGACGGCGGTTAAACATATTACATGATATGAATGAAAGTAAGGCATATCATTGAAGCTTAAACAAACCCTGAATAAATCAAGTTATTCAACGCCATGAAACAAAATTAAATATTTTAAATATCAAAGCCACAAATGCTCTCGTTAAAAGCAATGGGCTGCTATTGTATCAACAAATGGATCAACACATGAACTTCACATCAGTGAGCATAATTAAGGCAAATATAATATAATATATATATATATATATATTTCAGCTCCTCTTACTGTCAGACTGCTTTAAACACAAAGCAAGTTGTGCCTCTTTAGTGCAACTTTTTAAAACTCATATGTTTTAACCACATCCATCTTTTACCTCACATTGTTTACTAAGTCGCTATTTGTGTATGTTGAATATTTACCTAGATGTAGGCCTATCATTTCTTCCTTTAAGTGAGCATGACAGTTTACTGTAAATAGCCTCAGGTCATCTTGGCAAGTAGAACTAAGGTAACTGTAGGCTGGTTTGTTGACTGCTATCGTGTGGATGTGCCATACAAGAGTAGTGAAATGACTCATGTGACCAGATGTAGAGCCAATCTAACTGGACAGCTCTCGTGCTACCATAAAGTACCACAAAATAGGTGTAAATAATATTGTAATATCTCTAGGACAGGGGTGAAGGACGTTAAAAAGATACAAATATTAGTGTGCGCACAACGCTAGTTGTTACCATTCAACTTCCTCACATTTAATTTTCTTGTGAACTAAAATCTGACGCAACAATATGTGTGTCTGCCTGTGTTTCGATCAACTTTTTAATATGAATAAAAAAATGGATAAAACAAACATTGGGTTAATCAAGTGGCATGTTCCAACCAGCTGTTGGATCAAACATAATGTCATGAGGACAACTTCTATAGACAGAAATACAGCAAATGAGTTAAACAAGTTTCTATCAACTTTCATTGCATTATGTCTTATTCACATCACAAGTTAACCCCTCTTTAGTGAGTTAAATGTATATTTGCACGAGGGTCATCAGAGAATGATAAAATCTTCAGAGAAATATGATCTGAAGGCTTTTCTAGTTCTGAGTGCTATTCTCATCATCATTTTACTTACTCTATGGCCACAGTACAATTAATATAATGTAGCGTTTGGTTTTAGCAATATAATTAAGTATCAGAATAAGGCACAATTTTCAGTATAACTAATGTGGATGTAACAACTAGTCTAACAGTTAAGAATATTTGGGGAATGGGGTAGCCATATTGTGAGAATGTGAATTAGGATGCAATGCAAAATTCCCATTTCAAACTCTTTCTTCTAGCTAGAGAAATATGATTAAATTGATATGTAATTGAAAACAACAATGAGCTCCCATGTAGATACCATGATGTGTTACTACCCTATGGGAGACCAGTATCTTCAGTCTCGAGATACGAATTTCATTCATCTTTGAGGAAGACAACGATTTCAATGAATACATGTAGCCTAGTAGTTTCTGTTCAAATGATTTATTCCAGTGTCATACCCTAAAATGATTATCTCTGCTTCAAACATCTTCAATCATTCAAATTCTTACGAGGGATTAATACCCCAAATAGATCAATATACTGAGCATGCCAGACCAAAAGTTTGCCTTTTTTCCCTCATAGCCCCTGCCAGGATAAGAAGACTGTGCCACCAGCCATACAATCTTCAAGTACAAATACTGCTAAGCCGTTAAGCCGATGATTGGTGTGGGAACACAGTGTGTAAGCGAATGACTTTGAGGAAGAGGGAAGGGGCCTGCTGATTTCTCAATTATAATTCCTCCTCAGGCCTCTCAGAAACAAAGTGCTAAACTGCATCATTGACAGTCAACAGGACCAGAGAAGCCCTTGCCCAAAGGTGTTGTGGTTCAACAGAGGCTGGTAATGGCGCTGGCCCCCTTGCTGTTTAGAGACTAGTGAAAGATTGCTGGTGTGAAGGATGACTACTCAACATTTCCCTCTCTGCCTTCAGTTAGAAAGGTGAGTGGGGAAAGGGGGGGGGGGGGGGCATGCATGCATAGTGCATAGCAGTCAACAGTTTACCAATTCCCTCTGCACTTCAGTTCAGTTCAATCCTCTTTTGTTTCCATTTGAGGAGTCTCCAGCAGTTTTGCTGCAAAAACAACTTAAAATCTACTCTGATTCTGTGCATTTTCTAACATTGAAATTAAATTAAAGATAGCAAATAGCCTAGTCTATCAAATCAAACAACAGAATACCTCACAGTTTGAAACAAATTCTTCTACATTTAATATAATCATTTTGATAATTATGAATACTTTCCAAAATTATATTTGCACACAAACATTTACTCATTTTGAATGGACCAAAAACAAGTGACAGGAAAGGAGAACAACATAAAACATAAAAATGCTCTATATTTGATGATGAACAGAAGCCCTGCCACCATTTTAAAACCATGAACTCACCCTCCTTTTCCCTTCCCTTCCCCCCACACACAGTACCATGGCCTGACCCGACAACTCCTCTGCTCCATCTTCACCACTCCCTGGTTCTCATCCTTTCCCTCATCCAATTATTCTCCCTTTTTCCAGACATTAATTTTCCCTTTCTGCTCCTCTCTGTTGTCCTGCACTGGCAGTAATCCGCATATTTCGCCCTTAAACAAAAATGTGTTGTATGCCTGTACAACACAGCATTTTAACATCTGGCTATATGCCTGAAAATGAGGAATCAGTCAGCTTAGGATGATATAACCTGTAGTAAATTTGTCAATCCTCAATGTTCTCTTTATTAAAATGTACCCATTAACTGTTTCAATATTGCCTTTTGCTGACAATATTGTAGAAGTAGAGCCATTATGTTGCACTTACTGTAAGTATATCAACGTTTAATACGTCAAAGTGATATTGATGTCAAAAATGTTCACTTTGTCTCACTACGGCAATTACAAAAGTTGTTGATGAGTAAATTATGTGTAGTAACTTGTTTATGTCGTGTATTGATTGGTTTATTGTTTAATGAAGCCTAGTTCATTTGTAAATAGATCCAAAAGTGTGATAGATGACTGATACAGAGATAGAACATATGATATAGGCCTATATATCTTGGGGGATCCACAGCTCTCAAGCATGACACAGCCTTACTTAAACATTCTAGATGCAATGATTCCGAATGTCCCATTTTGAAAAAGAACTTGGCTTTTGCCGTCTCAATTTTTTAAAAGCTTTTTACTTTCCTGAAATGCATTGAATATGGCTTTATACATAATTTCACAGCATTGCATTAGAAGTAATATTCTGTAGCTTGTCTCTTAATTAAACGTTTATGAGGGAATCACAGCTGTCTCTGGCTACCCTAAGAGCCTTGTTTCATTATTAAGACTGTCAGTGAACAATGTGAGGCCACACACAGAGAGTGACTCTTCTCTAGCTCTGCCCTTTGCAACTAGTTCTCCAACTATGCTCAACATTTCCGGACTCCACTGGTAGAGTAAGTGGGTCTCTCTCTCCACATGTGCACTTCACTGTGCACACCTTTGAAAAGAAATATAGTGATGTCCCCATTGTAAGCTCATTTTATACGTGTGCGATGCAAAAAAAAGAAAAACATACACTATTGAATACTTGGAACAGTATATTCCTCCAGACTTTGGTATTTTAATATGTGTGGCAAACAATTGTGAAGAGGGGTGTCGAGTAGATTTCACACATTGATATAAACAGCACGTTTTCACCTCAATGGTGTATGCAGCATCATTACTAGTTATTGTTAAAACAAACAGCAATTGTACATCTTTCATCATCTTGACATGTATGAAATCCATGCAACACTCCTAATACTAAATTCATTCAGTGCATTCTCTAAAAAATATTGATATTCAGGCCAAGTATTGCAATATATTGTACATGTACTGTATATGTAATGGATTCCATTATAGACACATGTATTGACTGTATTTTGGATTCCAGGTGAAAAAGCTTGAGATCATGTCCTCAAATCCTCACAGGCCAGCACAGACTAAGTCAAGGCTAACCACAGTAACCCTGATGTGATCTGTTTGCTAATATTACAAACTAGGCTTGTTTTATCTCCCAGTAACTGTTTGATACATTTATAAATGGCTACATTTTAGTATTAGAGTGTTGGAACTGAAAAGTGAAAACTGAAAAGAAGAAAAGTCTTCTATTCTAACTTGTAACAAATTAATGTGCATCATCAATATAGAAATATAGACCATAAGTATTTTTGTATTGTAAATAAATGTTTTAAACATAAATTGAATATCAAATTATAATTTTGGTGCACACTCTGTGTTTAGTATTTGTAAATTGATTTGTAAATGAACTTCTCATATAAGCTGCCTGCTTGTGTATTTTACTACATTGTTTATTCCTCTTAACTTCCATCATTACTACTGATGAGCTATTTACACATTATTGACCAATATAGCCATTAGTCTTAATTTATGAGATTTATTTGAATCTCATGTAGCTAATGACCTGTACAATTTGGTAACATCCACCTTATTGTCCTTTAGCTAATGCTGAGAGCCCATTACGAGTGCCCTAAGACTTCCTGGGTCATTAGGCCTGATGCGTAGGTGAGGAATTGTGGGAATGTGTGTAGTAAAACATTAATACTGACAGCCACCATAGCACAGGCACTTATGGTGGGCTACACAACAGCATCTGTAAAGATAAGCACTCTAAAGATAAGCTCATCTTGTGTCTCACAGCTGCCTTGCAGGATTTCATCTGCAGCACATTCCAGTAGCATGATGTTAAGCCATGAGGTCATTCACCGTGTTCCAATAAGCTGAGGTGAAGTCAGAGATAGCATTGCATAAATGATTGGATTAACATGTCAAAAAAAGCATTCTAATTTCTTTATTCTCGGGATATAGTTTACCACTGGATAGCTGTTTTGCTGTGGATAACAGCAGACTTGTACTGTATCAGTGGAAACATCCAGGAGAGGTTTTGCCAGAGGTTTCTGTAAGAAACAAATAAATCCCGAGCAGAACTGAGGTAGGTCCACAAGGGTGAAGCAGATCATTATACATGCCACGCTTTACCGGAGGCAGCAGAGTAAATGGCTAAACGCACACTGTTAGTTTAAAACCAAGTCCAGGTTCACTTTCAGTTTTCCCTGTAAAGCTTCACTTCTAAGCGCAGGCTAGCTGCCAACAAACACCCACCCCATGAGGGTGTTGTGTTTGGAAGGGAAGAGTGGAAGGGGGGGGGGGGCGACAGGCACAACACTGTGCCATTATTTTTCCTCCCACAAAACAGAACACACATTGGGAGTACATATCATTGACAGAATAAGGAGCGCTGCTAGACAACGTGCTTGCCGTTTTAAGAATTTATGATGTGTAACTACGCCACAAAACACAGAAGTGGCAACAAGAGTACCTCTAATATCTATTAGTTCCTGAGGTATAAATTATTGATCAGGTTTACTGATAGAGCGAAGGCATGACAATTACTGCCGTGTAGATGTAGCGAAATGCTCTGAATACCTTTCCCAACTGGATAAACCGTGCACACTAATCACATAACAATTATGCGCCATCTTCCAAATGTGCAGCTGAATCTGATTAGACGATCAAACCTTTATCCCACAGTGGATTCCATTTGGTGGATTCTCTATGATATCTTCACATCACATGGCAGCTTTTATAAACAAGGTCTGTAAGGTGTCACATAACTGACATTCCTGTAACCTGCTTTCAGTTTATAGCATTTCAGTGAAGTTGTCACACTTCTAGATATCATTGTAAATTATAATGTGTCTCTGTGTGTGTGTGTCTCTGTGTGTGTGTGTGTCTGTGTGTGTGTGTGTGTGTGTGTGTGTGTGTGTGTGTGTGTGTGTGTGTGTGTGTGTGTGTGTAGGCAGGGTGGGGGTATGACTTCAGCATTGGTTGTTTTTGGGAGTGCACTCCAAAAGTTGGCGAGAGCACATATTTCATATGGTTGTCTGGCGCCTACAGCTTAAGTGCTCACCTTAGTCATGCATCATCTCTGCTCTCTTTTAACAATGACTTATGTGCAGCTTCTGAAACGCTCACTCAGAAGTGACTGAGGAGATTTTTACGTACACACACACACACACACACAATTCACCTCTTGGGTATGTAAGAAATAAGGCAATCAACCATAATTTAATCCTCAGTTTTAAAACACCTGCTGCCCTGTGTCTTTCCGATCACCAGTGTTTTGAAAACCTGGCACATAGTTCATTAGTCTCCATCATTTCAAATTGCAGGTGGGGCTCCTGACAGTTTGAAAATACAATGCATCATAGCATCATATTGGTTAGAAAATAGTCCTAGAACAACATTATCAGTTGTTGAAACTTGTGATTTGACTGAAAACTGATGTTCAAGCAGCAGCAATGAAATTACAAGGGCAATTGACTAGGATGGCAGAGGAACACATTCCATGTGTTAATGCTTCATATTCCACTGTCAATACTATTAGCTTGCAGAGTCATACATCATTTCAACCAGTTTTAGCTGCTATTTTAAATGATAATCTAAGACATTTGGATGCAATTATTTTAATCCGATGAATCAGCGCTAATTTTTCGCGTCAACAAATTTTTGTAGTCACTTAAATTGACTATGTTGACTCATTGTCCCAGCTCTCCAACCTACAATAGCTACAGATGACCACTACTCTGTCCGGTACCTGACTTCCTTCATTTGGAAAGCACTGAATCCAGGCAGTGAGCTGGCCATCTGTTTGTGTCTTTATAGAGCATCAGAGATGTGTCAAAACCAGGACAGTCTACTCAACTGGACTCACCCATCATGTCCTCATTCTACTGTCACTGCTGTCTGCTTCTGCAGTGATGGGCCGCTCTGCACTCTGCCGCCAGTCCACAAGTCTTGTGCTGTGAAGACAAAAAAAGAGAAACATCAGCAGTGCTTTGTGTATTGACATTGATGCTCAGGATAAATGTAGCCTAGAACTCTAGACGTACCCCTAGTGGTAGCAAATTTGAATTTGCACGGAGGATACGTCTAGAGGCCACTGATAGAAACCCGTTGTATTCTTCCTCTGGCGGCGGATAACCAATCACAGCGCGGTATGTGTACAGGAAATCGTAAGGCGGGCTTTGTACGATGACGACAGCCCTGCTCAAACCAGAGCAGAATCGTCTTTGGCTTTAGTTTTGGACGGATTGCACTTGTCATTCTCTTTGAAAGTGAAACAAGAAAGTGCACTGAAGTTTTTTGTTCTGAAAAAGATGTCTTTGCCGTGTTACCGACGGGCTACGGGAAAAGTTTGATATACCAGCTGGTACCACTGGCCGGAACGCTAGCCTATTACGTGGAGAGGCAGTTTGAAAGACAACGCAATCACCCGCCCCTCCACTGAGGTACAGTCTATCAGTGGTCTTCAGACTATACATTCTTATGATATAGTCTGACATGTCAGGCTAGGATAAATGTACACTTGTGGATAAATGTACACTTATGTGCGCATATGATTTTATTTACTTTTTTGCTCCATGTTAATTAGTGCTGTCAGTCACTCCAGCAACAACGGAAAAATCACAGAACAGATGCATTTGTCAAAATGTCAATCTTAACCATTGTATTTCATCGTAAATGATACAGCTTAATGTCAAATAAAAAGAACATATACTTTAACACCATATCAGCAACTGTGAAAAAGTTCAAACTAACTGGTCTTTGTCATAAATGCCAATTAATATCCCTGGCTTAGGGAGTTTTTGCAGTACTTGACTACTGGTAACCCTAGACTGACAAGTAAGAATATAGCATATAATGTTTGTTCTGACCATAAATGATAGACTGCGGATCAAGAACCTGCATTGTCTTTCAAACTGCTTCTGCACATGATAGGATAGCTCTACAACTACGGCTCTGGCTACCACCAATCAGAGCGACGCACAAGCCGATTCAAACAACGCTATTGAGAAACAAGGTGTTTCAATGGAAAAAGATTGGATCGGACCTTGACTTATAACCTGTAATATTCAGCCCACAGAATGGATAAGATTACTGTGCCATAAAATGTGCTTGGTCAAGTTTGGACTTTTACAATGGAGAAATGTTTCATTAAAAGTTAGAATGGTTGAGACTCTCCTGTGAATTATACAATCACAGATGCACTGGAAACTGGAAATTAAAAATGAGAATCACATTTTTAATATAAAAAAACTGCCTGGTGAATTATACCACATACATAAAAATGTGTGAAGAAAATATTGCTGGCACAAACAAGAGGAAACACACTCACAGGTGCTGGTGTTAAATCTAACAAGAGGACAAGGAAAAGAAAAAAAAAGAAATGAAGTTTGCAACTTCTTGATCCTCAAGTTCTTGAGAATTCCCTCTGTCAGACTGTGCTGGATCGGGTTAGTGGTGATTGTTCTCTGGAGAACTGTGAACCTGACCCTACAGAATGACCATCTTGTTAGGATGAGCAAGTACAGCAAGGAAGAGAAGCATGCAGGGCCAGGAGATATCCAGTCAGAGCTATGTCTACCTTAACAGGACAATGGCAAAGGCCAATTAAGTTGCTCTGTGAGCCCAGGGAACTTAGATCCTTTGGCTTGAGGAGATGAAACCAGTTTGATGTGGAGAGCATGTACTGTATGTCCATCAATCCTTCGATCGACAGCCCCAATGGGAAGGGATCATACATAGGCTATAGAATATGACTACTAGAGTAAATTCATAGAATGATTCCTTCTCTCAAATGTGTGTATGTCTTCTTTTGCTGTAGAACTAAATTAACAAGTGTAGGCCCTAGATTTCTGGATGAGAACATTGTAACTACTACAAATTTAGCATGGCTTTCGTGTGGCTACCCGTTTTGGACAAAAACTATAGATTGACTTCAAAAAATGAATTCCTAACAACGCACTGATGAGATAAATTGCAAATTCACTTGCAATTGGGCAATTTAATTGTACAAGAACATTCATGCATTTTGTACAGGCTGCTTTATTTAAGTCTGGTAACGAACACACTCTACAGAACCTACAGATTTAACATGTCCACATAAAAAGAAAGTGTGGCAGTAAAAACTATGGCGAACAGATAGAATTCATGACTTATTTGTTTAAGTCACACAAAGCCAAGAGGGGCCTGCTATTCACTGATAGTGTAGCGAGGTGATTTGATTTCCGTTTGCCTGAGATAGGGAACCAAAGAATTGAAGATGGGCCTAGCGGCACAGCAAATCAGTATATGTGAGAACCAGGCTAGTCCGTAGATAGGCACACATTAACATGCCCTTTCACTTGTCCCACAGACACTCCCAGAGTGTACCTTTGCAAACAACACTTCTTCTCGAGTCTTCTCGAGATACAAATACTTCATCCAGAGGGAAATCTAGGTGGTCAGCATCTTATACAAACCATGCATACACATATACAGAAACAGGACATGCTAATACAGACACATACTTGTGAAAGGAGCAGTGTGTTGTCGTTATCATATCACACAGGCACGCTTCATTGACCTTGCAAATAGGGCCCCATGTGTTACAGCTTGGCGTTCATTTTGAATAGGTCAGGTCACAAGCTAAGCAATACCATCAACAGTGGGGCATCAATGTGGACTTCATTAAAGCAGCTAATTGCTGAAGGCATACAGGACTTGTCCAAGGTAGAGCAAGAGAATATACTCTGGAATACTGTGGCATCATCTGAAAAAGTCAGGATAGTGTCTGATCTATACTGTATTCTCTTTTCTCTTTAAAGATATATTAACTTCTGATAATGACTACATCTTTCCTAGACCACTCAATGGGTGTCCAAACTTGACAAAAACCTGTTGCATTGTTCCAAGGGCTGTGAGATATGGACATATTGTAAGATTTCCACTCTGTTCTGTGCCAAGAAAATACTGTTAACTGGAAATGGATTGTGTTAGAAAGTGTGTCCATTGTGTGTCCAATAGATGAATAAAGACAGCCTACTCTTGTGTCCTCGTCAGCAAAAAACACAGACAGGTATTTTTTTTTTTTGCTGTCCATGGCAGTACTGAGTAACAGTGGGTACAGGGAGAATAAAGAAGTTTCACATCGAAGATCCTTCCGGACCCTTTTTGGCTTCAGGTGGCCTTGTAATGTTCAGATAAATCTAAGCTTTGTTGGTCTTGAAATTCAGGCTCCTCGGAGGCCCCATCAACAGCATGTTGTCAGACATTGTACATGGCTATATTTGGTATGACTTTGTCTGTGAGGATCAATCAGTGCCGCTTCATAAAACTGGCACAGCCTGAGATGGAAAAAAAAATGTCAGTGCTAATGCCATTGCCTGTGAGTAAGGGTGAGAGACCAGCTGCACAATGAATTTCTCAGTGTCTCTGATTCATGTCAATCCAGAGAGGCAAATATTTGTTATGCCAGCAGTTGCACAACAGAATGGGAAATAAAACCACAATCAAGACTTAACAAGATTCGCTGAATGAAAATATTCTACAAACTGAAATAATGTTTAGCAAGTATTGTACAAACAGTACAGTTTGTCGTTTATTAGTATTTATGATAGTCCCACGTTATGTTATTTTGTATTGTAATGCTAATATTCCGCTAACATCATTAACATTGAAGATGTAGACTTAAGTGATTTGCCACGTTTTGAAAACTACTTTCTGCGATGAGCAGAGCTGCTTTTTATTGGAAGAATTTGAGAAACTGGCACGATCAGCAGTTTGTCAAAGTAAATAAGAGCAATAGGTCTTCAGGAACGCACTGCAAGCGAACAAATGCAGAGGAATATTCATCCACAGTGTACTTGACGCTGAATGCAGGTCAGAGTTGAATAGCACCATTTGGCTTTCCAAGCTAATGTCTGTGCATGCTCTGATTAGCTAAACGAATGTGGAGGATTATATTAATATGCCCTAGAGGATCCGAGGGAGGGGTCGAGGGAAAAGAGGAGTCCACTGTGATGGTCATTGCTGGAAATTATCTCTGACAAGTGAGCAAGGACTACAAGTTAAAGGACCAGTAAAACCCCACGGCTCTTTTACCACCACCGCTCCATTATTTGGCTGTGACTTTTAGCCGTCTCATTTAATATGCCCACTCGGTATTACCGTGCATCCAGAAAAAAAGGCCTTGAACTACTAATTAAATCACTTTTTAGAAATACCTTCATCAGCCTAACCTTGAAGGCATCATCTTAATTTTCCAAATACCTTTTAGTTTTTCCTGAAGAGAATGTTGAACAGAGAACCTGCACACTGAACTCATTTATTACATTTTCACTAGACAAGTGGAAGAGCCCAGATGACAAAATGTAATCAGATGTATCTAAGGTTAATTTTGTAACTATTATTATTATCATTATTATCATCATTATCATCTCATTTATTTCACTGCTTAGGAATAGCTCTCATTGTATGCCACATAACAGTTTGAAGAGTTAAAACTCTTTTGGTTAACAGTTGCCATTAAATACGTTTTTGATTTATAGGCACAGATTGGGTTTCATGATAAGTGCATTTCTCTTTGTGTGTGTGTGTGTGTGTGTGTGTGTGTGTGTGTGTGTGTGTGTGTGTGTGTTTTAACACAAAACAAATAAATATAAGCAGTGCCTCATAAAATCTAAAAACTACAATCAATGTAGTGACTGGCAATAAATGGAGTGAACAACTCCAAACTGCAGGAGCTCTTAGAATTGTGAGAGGGTAATTTGCAACTATAATCTAGAGCCGGTCAAACATTAATGTTGGGACCACATGTAGATTTGTTTTGGATAACAGTACTAAAAGGTCAGTATAATTGCATGCTTACAAAACAATTCTGCTCTGAATCCTAAATCACTGCAAAGCACGAGAGACCACACTGACGTTTTACTGTAAGCAAATTTCATCAAGCAGAATGCATTTAATACCATCTTCCCCCTATACCTATTTCAAGCAGCTTCCTACTCCCTCTTGACACGTTTCACCAAATATTTAGTATCTCAAATCCTCATGTATGTTATAAAGTCAAAATACCATAACACATCGCACATGACAGCTTGAGTTTCCATTCAACGTGATATTAATGAGCAAATGTTCTTTCCTTTTGAGATTTTTTTGATTCTTTACACACAAAAGGATGGGTCTTAAATGTCACTCTTTTGTTGGCAGTTAGGAGGCATGTCTTTTTCTGCCTCAGTTCCTCCGCTAGAGATGATGGACTGCTCCTGAGAGGACCGATGCATCTGATACTGGCTGCCTAGGAATCCCAGCTTCACTGGGCTCCACCTGCTCCACAGCAGAAGAAGGTGATATTGACTACTTCTGCCTCACTAGAGTGGGAGATTGACATTTAATTCTGCAGACAGGAATGAGCATTATTTCTCCATCTAGTCCCGCAACTACCCGCTCAAATCTGTGATGAAAAGGCTTATAGTATTGCAATTTCACGAGTTAAAATGTACAAATCAAAATGTATAAAATCAACAAATAATTAATTTTTGGAATATGGAGAAGTAACCTTTGAGAAACTGTCGCTTTCTTAGTGTCAGCATTCTATTGCCCTGTGTAAACTATGATTCTAAAAAAGATATGAAGACCAGACAGCATGCTTTGCTCTTACTGCTACATCTTTTTTAATTATTTGGAGGAATTTTAAACATGAAGAAAGTTCACAGCAAAGGGCACTGTGCAATGGCTTTGCATAACTGTGTGGAGTATTGGGGTCATTGTTCCACAATTATCGTGCTATGCGGTCAGGATCAACAAGCTACAGTAATGTTTCATTCTAATACAGGGGGGACATGCTGCCCATTATTGTCACTGAAACTGTAGTCTCTTGTGTAATTAAATGACAATTATTTGCAGTGGTATGTGCAGAATTAAGAGCACCTGTGCTACCCCTGGGCCGAGGCTGGGAGGGGCTGTCAAGTAAAATGGATACTCTTCGTTAGCAGCTGGCACAGTCACTGGAGGTCATCACCAAGTGGAGAAAGACTAGATAGTAGTGCCCCGAAACAGGGCATAGACCTCTCTCCTCTCCTCTTAGGGCTTTACAATTCAATTACTTTTGAACCAAATTTCTCTCCATTTTATCTATAAACTTAAATAGTCAGATGATGTTCAAAAAGACCATCTGCTGTTATTCTGAACTTCAAAATGAGCATGTAACTAATGTGAGAAAGACTTTATTTCCACAGTTTATATTTACACCTCCTGAATTAAATATGGCATTATGCTGGCATACCAAGGTATCTTGTTTTACTGCATGAAACCCAACGATAAAATAAAATCAGCATTAACATAAAAATAAAAATCACTTGCAAAAAAAAAGATTTTATGTACTGCATGTGTCCACAATAGGACCTCATGAATAAGGTATAACACTGATTTTAACATACTGTACAACAATGGAGAGAGGTTGCAGAGAGTAACCACAGGGGCAGATTGATGAAGAATAATGAGGTCTGGTGCCACAAGCTGCAGCTGCCATATGTAGCAATTGCAATTATGATTCCGACTCGGTAATGTTACATGTGTGACTGTTGCCTGGTTATGTGCAGGTACACTTGGAATATTTGTTTAAAACACAAATGGCCTCATAACATAGAGAATAACAACAAATAGCTGCATGATTTCTCTGATGGTACAGTGATAGACAAAAATATGCAAGCCAATGGATCAGGGCAGATCAAGTCAGTGTAACTGTCCTGCAGGGACATTATTATATTATTATGAATCGGTAAGCAGGGGAATGATCTGTCAGATTCGGCTCTGCAAACAGTGTGAGTCTACGTACATTGTGCTACCTTAAGAGATGGCCCTGCATATGGTCCTATATGATGTTTGAGGATGTTTTAAGCTGCTGAGAGAAATGTGTATGAGCAAAGTTTAAGCCAGTTAAACACCAAGCCTGAGCTGAAAAGATATCGTCAGAGCCAGAAGTGGCAGGGCATCATATCAAAAAGTGTAGATGATTCACAAGCCAAGGGTCATTATTGGGTGAAAGGGTTTTTTGAACCAATCAAACTAGATCAGCAGCAGGTCTTGGTGAACAAACACTCATAATAGCAGTCTGACTTATTCATGTACATACAGAAGATATTGGCAAACTGTCTGTCAGCCTGTGATCTGAGTGCATATGGGCAAAGCTGGATTTTTTTGGGATAAGAAATGCAAATATTGTTTAAAATAGTATCGTATTTGACCTTTAACTGCACATGCCGAGGTTACAATTAAAGTATTTTTCTATTTTTTTTTTTTTTTTAAAGTATTTTTTAAAGCTTCACAGAGTCTATATATGCAAACCATTATGAAAAAAAGTGAGGTATTACATTTCGTGACAGGGATCTGTGATAACCAAATATTTAATTAAAACAGACATGCCTAGCTTAAGCGCATTTAGCTTGGGTTTCCCATTCATCATTGCGCATGAAAAAAACAAGAAGTGATCACTAGATATATAAAATAGGTCCAGTCAGCGATAACATTTAATTTAGGCCCAGTTCCCCAAAACATTCTTATTGCTAAGTAGTTCTTAAAGCTGTATTCGGCAAGTCTACGTAATTCCAAGACTTAGGCAAAAAAAATTCCAAATCATACAACTCGTTGGTCCCTCCCCCTGTCTTTACTACGCTCCCCAATGGCCTGTCAAATCCCTCCCTTGCTGCAGCACGTTGTCAGCGGCTTGCTCACAGCTGTGTTCGACAGACAGTTATCCCTCCCTCCGAACCTGATTGGTGGAAAGCTACAGGGAGCGCTGGATGTTCAGTATAAAAAGGTAAGACGATTGCAACAAAGATTACAGGGTTAGATGGAGCTAGAGAATTCTGTTTTTTTTTCTAAATAGCGTTTTCATGTACTACTTCTAGAATAGCGTGACAATTCCACAAAATTTGACTTTAAAAAGGTTGCCAAATATAGCTTTAACCTATTCCTTAACCTTTCTCTTAACATTATGACATGATCCCCGAAACGTTCGCAATCTAAGTGTACTGTATCTTCTGTAAGTCACATGTTCATAAGTGTGGTATGGACCATTCTTAACCTTTACCTTAACACAGTTTTTGGCTTAAACACAAGCTTTATGCTTTAAAAAGTATTGTGTTGATATCAATACTTGCGCACTTACTGCCAAGGAACATCTCAATTAGTTTCATTGCATTTTGGGTTTTAAGTGACATTTAGTCTGGAGACCTACCTATTGCATTTCTCGTAGCGGAAGCATCGTTCACAATTGTTTATTGGGCGCTACAAATGTCTATCATACCGTCTATACATACCTCGGAGCCAATACCAGAGCCACCACGTGATGTAAAATGCAATCGAGGGCCGTACAAATCCCTTTTTGTTTTGTGATTGGATACCGAAAGCAGACGAGAAAATCGGCCATGCTGCTTTGCAGAGTGAAATGAAATAAGCTCGCAAAGGAGCATGGGAACTCCCAGGCTAGGTTTTAATTTATTTTTATTATTAATTAAAATAAATAAATAAATAAATAAAAAAATAGGCAAAATTTGTTAAGTTGCTTTGCTTTTCCACCCTTCTAAATACAAGCATGCCACTTACACACCTCATATTGGCACATTAATTACATTTTTACTTGCATTTCTTGTTAATAGCTGCACCTTAATCCCCCGAAAAGATATTAACACATGCTCAAAAGCGCAAATGATAACAATCAATGCCAGAAACATGGATTTGGCATCTTAAGATATAGCTATGAGCAACATAGTAAAGAAGACTCTAAGACATAATTTGGGGAGCACATTCAGAAAAGTAAATAACTTTGGTAAGATATATCTTTCAAGTCTTCTTAGTGCGGTAAGAGTGAGCGTTATCGGGGAAGGCGGCCCTAATCGTTAGTGTTTTTGCCAACTTATGACTTCATATCTTTCACTGGAACTACTATGAGTTAATCAATGAGGGTGGAGATAGGGTACGTTACAAAATTTTTATCAAAGTGATTTGTTTGTAGTGTATGGGTAAGAAAAACAGAGAAAAATGTAACACCTGAAAGATGTGAAGCTAACTGATTGGAGACACTGTGGAGACAGAAAGCAGACAGCGAGCACCTCCGGTAAGTCACAGCAGACACTACGGTGTCCAGTAAGTGGTTGCCACTAATTGCAATTAATTGCATGAACACATGTTCTTAATGCCATTTTTAAAGTTGATTACATTAGATGATATACCAAATAAAGAAAGAAGGCCAAATTTGATTGAACTTTAACTGCCAAAGTCTGCCCTGGTAATGAAAGTTGCATTGATGGAACATGAAAGATTGCATTATTATAAGCAGTATGATGGATGCCTTTTTTTCTATCCTTTTGTTGTGTCACCATGGAAATAGTGGTGCTGCAAAGAATAGGTCATAAACTTTAGAAACCCGTCATGACTCCTGACATACCCTAACCTTAACCCTAACCCTAATCTTATCTATTTATTCGCTCATGTGTACTGTATGTGTATCCGTCATATTATGTTTTAGCTGCTGAAACAATGAAATTTCCCTTTGGGATAAATAAAGTATCTCTGTCTATCTATCTATATCTATCTATCTAACCATGACAAATACCAGGTGACACTTAATGACAGAAGTCATGACAGGTGTATAGAGTTTATGACAGATTCATGACAATGTCATGTCATAGTTAATGACAGTGTCATATCAGTCTTATGAAAGTGCCTTCAAATAAAGTGTAACCAAAAAGGGTTATTTGCAAATGATGGTGTGCTACCAATGCATCAGACATACATTATGTTATACAGTAATTGGCCTACCTCAGCACAACAGCCAGACAATTCATGTTAGTGTAAGGAAATCTCTCACATTGAGGAGAGCAACAGGTACTAAATAGGCTATAAATGTTCTTTTAAATGTTCTATGTGGAGTGACATGAAAATAGGAATGGGACAGGGACTGCCACACCACATAAGAAACGCAATACAAAGCCCCGAAAGGCCCAAACTCCTCTGGGGATTGGCCAAACCACACTTCTGTCATCAGCTGGAGACGCAGGCTGCACCCCAGTCACAAACTCTTGTTTATGGCAAGCAAGAGAGGGTGCAGTAGATGACAAGCAGCAGGTCCCCAGTGGATACAAGAAGCTGATAGAGTTGCAGAGGGCTTTTCCTTGTCAGTTTTGTCCCTGTACAGCAGGCAACTTGTGACTTGACAGGAGTCTCACTCTGCCTGGAGTGACAGTGCATATGCACACTCAGCCATTTTGGGAAGAGGAAGGAACAGAAATAGAGGAACAATAGACACACAAATGAAAAAAAGAAAATGTATTGACACTGACATATGCTATTGAATACAAACGAAGGAATCCAGAAGTTTTAACTTCTGACCCATTATGCTTTTGTCTAAACTTGATTATCTACATAACCGATAGTTTCTCAAAATATATGAATCGCTATGTGTTTTAAAGATTATGGCATTTCCATAATATCATAGTATTTGTTCAATTTCTTTTTTAGCATCTTCCCTTTCACAAATGTCTTTTTTTTCCTAACAAACAGTACTTGAACTGGGCCGTATCGGCAAGTGCAAATACAAAGCACCTCTTGCAGCATCGAGAAAAGAAGGAAATTGTTCTGAAGCAGGTCAGGCCCAATTCTAAATTGGCCAAATATCTGAAACAGGAGCAATCGTCAAAATTCCAATATTCTAATTCATCCTCGACACACCAGAAAAGGAACTAAATGTGTTAAAAGAACGGAATATACCTAGTATGGGAAAGCTGGATAAGAGGTCAACAGGGCAAATTAGAATAATTTTTGCGAATGACTATTTGGCTGCTCTGCATTCCTATGCTAAGCAAACAGCCCCTCTGACAGACTGAAAAATTGTACACACCAAGACCAATTTTTTTTTTTTGCCAACATATGTAAGTCTACGCAAAATGATGAGGTGGTGTGTTCCTTTACGTATCACCAAAATAAATACTTCAGTGTAGATGTTTAAATTGGTTTCTTTTGCCATCCTCCAGAGAATGGATGCAAGTTCTAAAGATAATTCTATGACTCCTACACCAGCTTCTAAACTCTGGGCACTAAATTCTGCAGGTTTTTGGGGATATGGGCTGAACTGAGGTGCCTTTTGTCCTTAGTTTATATGGCCCTTGGACATACGGTCTGACAGGGTCAACACCTGGGTGGTGTTGTGCATTTTCCTCCCTTTTTGGTGTGGATCCACTACTGCTCAACTGAACATATAAAATCACTTGAAATACAATGCTGTAAACATTCAGGTATTGAACCATCATTTGAACCACACACTTCTTTTCTTTGTGTTGTCTTAATTTCTTCACTTTTATTTCACAACTTGGCAGACCCCTGGAAAAAGTACTTTTTCCAGAAAGTGATTTTTCTTTCTTTAATTATTCATTGGTAGCACCTAATTATAATCAGGTACAACCAAATAAGTGGCACCTTTGTACTATTCATGTGAATAATATGTCATCTGGAACTCAGAATCACTAGGGGGCTGAATAAGTATGCAAATGGAAATGGTTTTTAATTTATTTATTTTTGAATTTAGCAGAAACAGTATTTAGAAAAAAAAAAAAAAACACCAACAAATATCTTTATAAGCACTGTATGATGCTAATAAAAATCTAATTGTTAGTCACAGGAGAGACAGATTTTAAACACATAGCATCAGAAAACAACCTCAGAAAGACAAGCAAATGAGTGGGGGGTGAGACAGACAGACGCCCTGCGCCTTTATATCTATATAAAAAAAAAAATCATCAAGCAGATATATGGTTTACTGGTTTGATAATACTAGGAATGCTGAACTATAGCTCACTTCATGGCGTTTTATTACTGTAAATTCATTGACTTGAAAGATTGACACACTGGCTCTAGTTGGACAAGAACAATTATAATTCTCCAGCGCATTTTCTTTTTCTAGTTGTAACACTGAATCCCAACACTGAGCACATTTAAAAATAACCCTACAGACCAAAGAAAGTCACACTGGAGTTCATTTACACAATGCTCTAGTGATCTTTTGAGACTGTTTTAAGTCACGCATAACTTCAGGCATTGGGACAAGGAATAACAAAAGCAAGCACTTGTTGCCATGGAAACTTTGCCATGCAAACGAAGAAGTGAAGAAATGAGTGGGCACCCAAGAGAGGATAGATTAATCTTTCCTCTAGAACACTGAATAAAAACTGATAAAGAAAAGATGTAAGGGACATGTACATGGTACATGACATAACAAGCTGGCGATAAAGAAAAGTAGGTATACATTTCCTTTTTTCATAATGCTGCAGAAAACAAATTATTTCTATGAATAGACCTACAACAACAGAATGAATTGGATTGAGTCAGTAAAATAACATGCACCATCTTCATGATAATGGCACGGCCTGCTGCTTTCCGAAGGCAAATGCTGTTAGTTAATGTATGGCTCTCAATAGGCCTTTAGACGCTTTTCATGCATAGTCACATGAGAATAATATGATTGTGTGTGGCTCTGGCAGACACAGGGAGAGAGACAGAAGAAGAGTGGACAGACAGACAGACAGAGACAGATAATTTCAATTCCGAAAAAAAAATCAACTTTTTGTTTTTAGTTATTTATTTTTTAACTGAAAATGAAGAAAGTAGTGCTGGCAAAATTAACTGATTAATCACGTGATTAATCCAAAAAATTTAACTCGGATTAAAAAAATTAACTCAGATTAATCCTGATGGATATGGTTCCACTTTCATGGCATGTATTATGTTCAATTTCAGATAGCAAATGGATCGGTTATCAAGTCAAACTATACAAAGATTATGGCCTAGCTCTTGACTCTCCAACAACATGTTTGGGGAATCCTTCGGGGTAGTGGACAGGTGTGAATTGCCCCATTTGAGACGAACAAAGCCAACTATTTAGTATCAGGGCCTTTACAGGGCAAAATAAGGATCCAATATACCAGGGCTATTCAATTAGTTTTCCAAGGGGGCCACATTTAGAATCCAAGAACTTGAGCTATTTTCAAATAATCAAATCACAACACATTGATTAAAAATGAATATTTGCTTTGTTTTAACAATAACTTTGCATGTTAACAATAGCTGCAAAGTATTCATTTACAAAATTTACCATCCAAATTCTTACTGGAGGAAATGAGTTGTGATTAAAAGTGATTAATCACGATTAATCTTTGAAAAAATTTGTGATTAATCGGATTATTTTTTTAATCGTTTGACAGTACTAGAAGATAGATAATATAAGATTGTTAAAAAATAGCACTATCTGCATTTCCATTTATATTCCAGTGTTTCCCATAAAAGTTTCAGATTGTCAGATTTCAATGGCAGTGGGGGTGGGGGGGTATTATTAAAAAAAAAAAAAAGGTTTATCCATGTGCTGCAAGCTCACCAATTGGATTTGGCTGATGAGTGCATACATCTTATGGTCATACAAAATGCACAAAATGTCCATCCATTCGAAATATGAACAGTGAATCTAATTGACAAAACCATGCTTTTGCGTTGTGTAACCACAAACCACATGAATAGAACCTGCGCTGAAGTGAAGTTCTCACGTTATGATGGCACATTACTTTCATCTTGTTCACTGGGCAGGTAGCCTGGGGTAGCCTAGGCAATGGGCTTATTAGAACAGTAGAAAGTAATTGTCGATCCGAAATTATTTATTTGTCGGGTTGGGCAGCATTTTTCTTATTAAAACAGCCAAAAAAGGGGGGATGCGAATGCATCCTATAGCGCTCGGATCGCATGAGTCTGGAACGAAGATTCATCTAAACTAACTATTTTTTATTGTGTCAAGAGAGGATTTTTCTAAGTGACAACTTTAATCCTTCAGCTAAGAAGCTAAATATCTAGCATGCTAGTAACGTCAAAGACTGCGGAGGAAAATGTTGGATTATAGTAATATGGAATAATTGGTAATGTAGAATAATTAATTAGATGTTTGTGATAGTCTTAAACTCACCATAACAGTCAGTCATAGCCGGCATCTTTGTCATTTTGTAACTTATTTAGCTGCTACGGAGGGGTACACAGACCATGTGATCTTTCACTGTGTGTGTGTGTGCGTGCGCTAGTGGTGTGCCTGCGCTGAGGAGCGCAAAGCCAGAGAACGTTTAATAGGGGAGAATTAGCACTCCCCTTTTACATCCGGTGGTACTGCGCCTAAATGGCACGCGCGAGTAAGTGAAGAATGAATTGGGTTCTATGCAGCTGCACCCACAAATGCTGTATTTCTTTAGATACAATTTTTTTTGGACTAAATACATTCATGCATGAGTAATTTGACTTCATTCTCAGTCCACACATAATATTTTTAGCATTTTTTGTTAATTTGTAAAATCCCTTCCAAAGTGTCTGTCACATGACACAGCAAGTCATTCCCTATGGCCATTCACCAGAATAGAGTAGCAGAATGCTAGTCAGTCAGGGGAAAAAACTGCTCTCAGAATGAGAAACGTAATGGTCATATGTATTAATATATTTCATTTTTGATTAAAATCCATGTCAAAGTTGCTTAAAATAAAACGCAATCTGTGACATTTTGTCCCTAAATATGTGTAAATTATACATTTAGCCTTACACCTCATAGGCGCCCGTTGATTTTCCACAGACTCGTGATCGCCCCTAGCGGATTTGCAAGTGGAATTCCAGGTTGAATGGCGTTAATAGGAAGTGCCATGGCTCGCCGTAAATGGGCTCTGGCAAAGCCAAGGTTCAGGGTTTTTTCTTACACCTACAGGCCTGAATTAGCGGAACCTAAGTAATTAAAAGTAATGCAAGCAAAAGAGAAAAGTGAAATCTTGGTATGCGTTGGAATGGCAGAAAAATATTTTTTCATGTCTCATATCTAAACCATGGCGGTGCTGTTTAGACTGTTGCGGCCCACCATATTCTTGTCAATGCATGGGAAACACTGACTGTAGTATTAGTTAGTTGTATGACTTATGTCGGCTCACTGCCTTACATCTGTGTGGCATAGAGTCAACATTTGACACCTGCAAACAGAAATTGCAGCCCAAGCTGACGACTACATTCTGCAGAGGTCACTCCAAAACTTTTCAATCGGATTAAGATCCAGGAATTGAGCTGGCCACTTCATGACATCAATTTTGTTGGACTGTAACCAGTTCATTCAGCTATTGTCACGTCATAGTGTTTTCAACTTCAGGTTAGCATATATTGTTGAATTCTTTCAATTAGAATAGCATCTTGCTTAAGAGTGTCCATAGAATCCCACTATTTTCCCTGTTTAAAATTTTACTCTTCTGCAGTTACAAGATGTACTACAAAAGATAGAAAATGAAATGTGGCCATTTTCTAAACCAATATGACATGGAACTCCAGCGTAATAAACACACTGCCGTCACACTGAAACAACAAATTCCTTGGTTAAGCGCAACCTTTCTTCCATATTTGTATTTCCTAACAGGTTGTTTCCCCAATTTCACTCCACAGGATGTTTGAATGTATCACTAAATCTAGCTCCTGAACGACCAAAGATAAGTCCTGATGCATGAGTGAATAAATTGGGTTACAGTCCCTCTCTCAAGGACTCATCCTTTTATTAATATGAAACCTTGGCAAGAAAGCTGAAATGGCTTTTAAATGAATTTAATAAAAGCCTCTGCGATGCGATTAGCTAATGTGGACTGGCATTTTATCATGCATTTTATTAAAGAACCTGGACCCACCTAATGTTTTTTCAGTGGTTGGAAACAGTTTTACAGTGATATTGTTTTTGGGCCCCACCCCCCATCAACACTGTTAGAAAACAGAACTCAAAGTCAAACAGGTAGAACTGCGGTACATTTCAGCTCTTATATTTTGTAACTAATATTTCAGAGTGGATTTACCCTAATGTGTGTTTAATGCAAAAAAAAATCACCATTGACATCAAAAGTGTAGACATGTGAAATGTCAAACTGAAATTTTCTCAGCATTTACAGTGTAGAACAAAAGCTGTGACTTACCCCAATGTAAGTCTGCAGTCATGTAAGGTTTGTGAAGCACTACACCAAACAGTGTGATATTGGCCATGGGTGGATGGAGGAACCTTCAGCATATCAGCCAATTTATTTTACACTCGAAGACGTGGCCTGTGTGAAAATAATGATCAAATTTAATAAATATACAAGCAGGCTTTTTTGATCATTCTAGGACTAAAAGAAGAAGGGCAGGAGACACAATGTGGTCAGTAAATAATGAGATAATCATACTTTTAGGCAGGACAGGAAAGGAATCAAATGTATAAGCCCTGGATAGCATCTGTTGTTGGTAGTTTTGATCATAGAAAAGTAACCTCCTTTGCCAGTAAAGATGAACATCAACAAACACACACTCAAAAACGCACACGCACACACACACACAGTCCCAGCAAGCAACCCCCTACACACACACACGCCACTACACATACACACACACATACATACTCATACACAAACACAAACACACACACACACACACACACACACACACACAAACTTGTAATCAAACAATTAAATACAACTCATATCCTGAAATCCAGCAGTTGAATTCCTTTTAATCTCCGATTCAGTTCGAACTAGAAAGACAGTGGTGCAAATCATTTGCTTGTTTTACATCGCATCACATGTCAACTATAATGATGGAAGCCCACACAAGATTCCAACTGACAAAAAAAGAAGCAAGCGTATGTCTCGGTAAACCCACGAGAGCAGCAGTCTGTGAAGCAAAACAGCTTTTCACTTTCATGATTTTTTTTTTTGAAAAGTTTCAAGCAAAATTCTCCATTAGAATGGCAGCATGAAGCATAGTTCTGTCAGTCTACAACCGTTTGAAGACATAACTTTTCTGTTTAATGTTAGGAGTTCATTTCTTCTGTATGAGATGTTGATACAGAAAGATGGATGAAAGCGCTGGTTGTTTCAAAGACATATTTTATGAGTTAGTATTTACTCTATATTTCTTGCATTATTTTTCCCATAACTTAACCAAGGTTGGGAGGCACTGAAGCCAGCAACCGAAAAATGAGATAAGAATTCAGAATTCTGTAATCATCTTTGTTTGAAATAAGCTGACTCAGTCATAGCCTTCAAATCTTTAAACTGCGAAAAGCTGGTAAATAATATATTGTTTTGCTTGCCAATTACACTTTGAGATGTGGCTCAAAATAGACAACAACTGCTTGACAGATAGCCTAACAGTCCAGTATATTACATTATTTAAGTCATATGGTGAATCTACAAAGAATCATGCCTTGCTTTTCAGTTCAAGGTGAGAAGCATGTCTGGTAACTGCCCAAAAAGCATCATTCAAATTTCTTATTCCCTTTTTCAGAGGTAAGAAATTGGTGAGAAATTCTAAACAAATCTTTCACTTGTCCTAAATCACAAGACTTACACCAGTATAATAAGATGTAATAAAAGATTAATTAATAAAAAGATCTTGATTCAACCCTTTTCATCTTTTATGAGCACATAAACTGATGATCAACAATATACATTCTCTGTGATCTATTAAATGAATTATTTTCAAACTGAGTTCTACAAGGATGATTTAATCAAATAGGATGCAGGAGAAGCGTGCGCTGCTGCTGCATGCCTGATTGTTCCTTTCTGTTGTGTGGCTCGTCACAGCTTGAACGTGTTTCAGCCACACCGTTTTTCAATGCCTCTTTTCAAAATGCCACTTAGGGGGAACATTCAAAACAAAATTGGGCTGCCTTTGTGCATGCAGAATTGACCAAAATGAATGAATCCTTATTGTATCTGAGCATGATGCTAAATGACAAAAGGAAAAGGGACGGGGGGAGGTTCGTAGAACTAGCTTGACAAATAGCAGAAATTACGTGTGGAGGAAGATCCTGGGAGATGGCAGTCCTTCACAGCCCACTTGATTTAAGCTGCAGTGATACCATCAGAGATCCCCTCAGTGGTCTACGCTCTTCTAATCCATCACTCACAGGGAAAGACAGGGTAGTAGAGTGAGAGGAAGGTGCTAACTGATGTAAAATGCCTGTTCCTGCACAGAAAGCATATGGTTTGGGTCCTATAAATGCTGCATATGGCACACCACGCCATTATTCAAGTTATTGATGAACTGAAATTCAAGATAGCATGGACTGGCTTTTTTGTCTGTCTCAATGCCTCACTTTGAGACATAGGTTTGAAAGCTTTGACTTACCGTTTAAATTTTATCATGAACTTTGCAAAGCAATTCTTCTCTATTTGATCTTTCAGCAAAACACACTGTCATACCCAATGGGTCCAAAAAGCACAGTTTGAGGGAAACAATAGGCCAATACTCCAATGGGCCAATACTATGCAATGAAAACAGCAGCACATGAACAGCAAGCACGACGACAAATGTCGCGTGCTCAATGATTAAGTTTGTGCTTAAAACATGAAACAGGCACTCCATGCATCAATCCTAGTTCTGCAACATCAGGTGCATCTCAAGGAAACCAAAAGAACCAAAGTCCTCTAAGATTAGTTTTGTTAAAACATAAACAACTATGAATTAATTAAATGCTTCAGGACTTTTGGTGACTATAGTTCCAAAATAATCTGTGTGTTAAACTATACCTTCAACTACAGTCAAACACTGATGGGTGTTAAAGGAGATAAATACTCTGAATACAGTAGGACCGTGTCAACAAAGATCAATGACCACAACCAAAGGGGTAGAAAGTCAATAGAAAACCCAATCCATGAATACTTCATGTACTGCCACTCCCACTTAGCTTCCAAATACACAATGGCTCTATACTGTACATCCGTCCACCAGAGGTTGACATCTTTTTTTTTTCTTGTAGATCTAAAAAAAATACATTATTTCAGCGCTGGTAAAGTTTCGAGGCTACAAGATGTACGGCACTATGGGCTTTCTAGCAACCTAGAAAAACCACAATGGAAAGGCATGTGTCAAGGGGAATGGTAGGCCTATACTACACATATGCCTTCATGGCTGGAATTGTGAGGTTTTTTTTAATCATTACTTATTTTGCTTCTTCAATATTTGCTGCTCTCAACATCATGTTTGCCTGGATCTGTCTCAATCCTATGTATGCCAAGCCAAAATCCAACACTGTGGTCCAGAATCAATCAATCTGAGGTTGAGCTATCATATCTCCACTTCTGAAATGTTGATATACTGATAATTTGAATGTCTGAAAGTCTTTCTCTTGATTTAATTACATCCCTGGAAAAACACCAGTGTTCAATGAAACCTTGTTACTCCTTTGCATGGCAGCTATCTACTATGGCCAGGGTGGCTACAGAGAGATATCAGTGCTTTGAACTGATTACAGTATTTAATTTACTGTGGATTTACTGAAGATGAGACATAGAGATGTAGGGAGAACACCTGCTTGATTGTGGTAATGAATTATTTATCTGTGAATGTCAATGACTTAGAGATGAGGGAGCAGTGGGGGTAGCAGCACAAAGCATATCACAGGCACCAATGTTTTGGGCCTGGAAATGTTCAACATCCTTTGACATGAGACACCTCTACAGTTGAAACCGACAGCAATGATTGTTGCTTGTTGTCAGACAAATGCCAAAGATTCAAAATTTTCACACAATTACTGTTCCACAGAAAAGAAAAATATGGATGAATTTTCAAATATAGCTGGGTTACAAAAGACACGCAACTGTTTGAGAGGACAGGTCTAATTTTTTCAAATGTGCGCACAGCCCTCACATCCGATGTTGCCACTACCACTGAATACAGGGGAAGCAAACTGCAGCAACATACACAACATGAACAAACTTCTTCAATTTCAAGCTTGACAAACCTGTCTATGGGAGACAACACAAAAGCTACAGCTAAAACTGTTCAGATAATGACTGTCAAGTCTGGCTCTAGTCTTGTTGCTGCCTTCGTCCCCAATTTGACTTGAACTTTGTACACCTTGGCACCTTTATTTTCCATTGTAATAATCTAATCTTGTGTGCACTATCAACTCTTATTAGAGAGCAGTAAAATTGGGATCATGTACCAGACAGGGCAGGACCACAACTACAGACAACAAACTATGCTTAGACTAATGACTACTAACTACCATCTACTAATGACTACCAACATCTATACTGTCAGACTATATTCTGTACTCATGCATCTATGTTGCTTAGGCAATGCCACGGACAATTTGTGATCCATCACTAGACTACTGGGCCCAAGGCAGTTGGGTTAAGCCCATGAGGTGTGGTTCTGCCCAAGGTTTACTCTAAATAGAAGGGAGATTTTCCTTGCCTCTGTTACTCATGGGTGCTCCTTGTACTGTCTGCACAGCGTTGCGAGGCAATTAGTTTTGGGTCTGAAATAAAATAAAATTGAATTAAATTTGATATCATAGAGATTTTAGGTTTAATTACTATTTGAACAAACTGAAAGGAGATCTGCTAAAATCTCATGAATCTTATCTAATCATAGATATATTCACTGCTTTGTTGTCACAGAAGTCCAGGGGACAAGATCAGGAATCATGGGGCAATGAGCACACACACGCACATGCAGACCAACTCTTTTGTTGTTGATCACTGAATCTGTGGCAAGACTCTTTGATACCTGACAAAAAGAAGGTCCAACAATATAGCAAAAATAAAACACTATTGATTATATTGCATTCAGAAATTCGTATAATGAATTATAAGTTTGTATTTATCCCAAATTAGTGGTTGTTGAAAACTGGCTGAATTTTTCTGAGGGGCATGTGCGTGGAAACCTTGCCCCATTGACTTGCCCCTTGCACATCTGTGATGACAAAAGATTAGACTGCAATATCTAGCATTAGATTATATTCATAAGATTTTAACAGATGTACAATTTATTAAAACGTCATGTAGATTCATTTGAGTTTTAGTAACTTTGAACTGATTTTTGTTTTGTGAAAGGAAAAATGACAAACTCTCCCAACTTTTACTATCAATCAAAATTAACTAGTGGTCAATGCTATATTCTCTGTGACAAACTAGACCCAAAGAATAATTGTGATCAATTTATACTCTTAAAGGCAACATGCCAACCTGCAGATATACTGCATCTCTTCCTTTTATCATGTTACCATGTTTGTCTCAAATAGACCAGCATGCCTGAATGACTAAAGCTGCCCTGATATTCTCCACATGGTTGCAAAATTTCCGTGTGGAGTATGCAGTGGAGGAAAATAATTATGGACTCATACTGTGATCCAGCATAATTTGTGTAAATATGGTGTAATTTACAAGTTCAGATTGAACTAAATTTGGCCGTGCAGACGTGTAACACATTAAAATGGGGAAATGATTTCCACTCTTGACATATATTTCCAGGTGGTTCATTAAAGTAGATGGTGCAGACTCAGTTCTACTGTACGCTTTACTGCCTTTGAACGTCACTTCAAATCTTGACATGTCACAAAGAAAGGCCATTTTTGAGGGGCCTGCCAGACTTCCCACCAATTAATGGGGTGAGGGATCTCCCATTTCAAAGACTGGCCAATCATCAGTCTCTTCAAAACTGAGAGCCGTTTCCAGTTTGCTTTAATCTTAATTCCATTAAATGACCAAAAGCCATACAAAATTTCTACATGATTTCCATTCCATACCTACTGTGGAGACAGAAACATTGAAAGAACTGATGTTGTGATATTAAATTCTAGAAGATCAACACTCTATCAATGCACTAGACACCAAACAAAATGAACATCTAAGCAGAATGAATCTAAAGAGGCCTGTAAAAAAGCCTGTGCACAGTGAAAGAGTGAGTCTGCAAAGAATATGTGTGTCACTCAGAAGATGTGCCACCAACTGTCAAAAGATAGAAAACTAAACTGCTAGACCTACTGGAGTAAAGGTAATGACATCAGGCTTCAGATCATGTAGCAGATGAATGGAGGAGGGGGATCAGGAAAAGAAAACGGCCCCTGGGCAAAAACGTCTGTCTTGCACAAGCGGGGCCTCTGGGTCGCTGCGGGCAACATCCGTAGTAAATGACAGGTCCTGGTTGCTTCCTCCCTAGCATCTTGTTAAACTCCAGAGATCGAACATTAGGATACCTACCCGCAAATGTCATCCCACACAAGCCATGTCCTCTACATGAGGCAGACAGAAGCAGGAAGCATTGCCGACTTCGTCTTCGATCCCCCCTGATCATTATCATTATACTGCTCTGTTTTCACTGAATTTCTACTCCGAAATCATTTCACCTTGGGCCTGGTCTATCTGATCCTGCCTGTCCATGGCAAGCTTGCAGTACATCAAATACAAACAGAGATGCAAGTCAAACGCCTTGCAGGGTTGGTTCTCTTTTGTAAACCTCAATCAAAAGAAGTTGAGAGTTCCCTCACTTCACACACATATGCAACAAAAAAGGAGCAGCAGAGAAACCATCTGCTTCCAAACAAGGCCTGCAGTTTTGTTTGCCGATATTTTTTTGTGGGACACAGGACAACTTATGTGCCCTTGAAAGAAACCCTACTATTTCAAATGGCTTGTACAGAAAGACATGAACAGATGCCTGAGGGGCGTCATGTGGATCTTGGGGAGAAAAATCACACATTTCTTCTCAAACAAGCCTCAAGCAGAAGTGTTAAATGTAAATGAAAACATCAGATACATACAATAATATTGGTGGTAAAATGTTCTAATCCATTTAACAAAGTTCACATGAGATCTATATATAATTCAAATCATTCACTTTAAAGCAAAGGCAAAGTGTTCTGGGAAAATATTCTTAAGAGCTCAGAAAACCTCAAAAGTGCAGAATGGTCTTTTGTATGAAATACAGTATAAAATCTAGATCTGTCACATAAGCACAGCGAGACTTTGTATGCATCAAAGATAGGCTACAAGCTCAACTGCTGCTGAATTCACATTATTTTATTCGGCTGAGGGACACATTCAAATGTGTATTGTTTTAAGATAATCATAACGGATTTAAGACGCTAATGTAGTGTGAAATTCACATGTTCGTCATATTAATTCAGTCTGAAATTATGCTGCACAGCAAATACAACTCAGATGCATCAATTAGCTTAAATTCAAGCTTTATGAAATTTCAACACCAGAACTGAAAGATTTACTGCCAAATGCCACAGGATCCTTTCTGCAAATTGATTTCCTACCACCTTCCTACCACCAAGGATTGTAAACTTGGCTCACATTTTTTTCATTGCACATCACGCATATTTACAAACACTTATTGCCCCTCAGTGGCTGATCTCTCACAATAAAAACATGTCAAGGCTTCAAAGCATAAATAACACAACAACCATTCAGAAATAGTAGAGCTCCAGCTCCTTCCTGAGCCTCAGTGCCGCTGCCCAAACCCTGAGGGAGAGTTCCAGAGGCCATAGCTCTAGGAAACATGAGGGAGCACATCTGGGCCCCAGCAGGTGTGTGAAGCCCCAAGAGTAATTGATACTGGGTAGTAAACTTCAGCATTCCCTTGGCATCTCCAGACAGTTAGATAAATGACATTACCTCCTTTGTGGAGCTGTGGGTGCTAACTGTAAATTCTGAAGTGGACCTTGTCTTTTTGTATGCACAGGGTATTGCGATCATTTGGGTCATTGTGGCAATTAGGGAATATATCTCCCATGTATAGTGTAAACTGTACTCTTAGCAACTGTACTGTAGCATTTTTTTTTTTAATCATACCATTTTTAGAAATATATCTCTGCTTTGCAGTTACCAAAACAAAAACACACGAGGAGACATAAATGGATTTGGAATTTCAGTTGGATGGCACTCACAGGAAATGGGAATATTGAAATGCTACAAAAGCATGTGTCTTGGAGACGTGCTGTATGTGCCTTGTTTACATGTTTGCCAGACATGAGAAGGACAAGGCAAGGAGAGCCAAGAAAAGTGTCACCATCTAATCAACATTCTGCACAGCATTCTGGTCATATTATCCCTGATAAGCAAGTTTGGAGTAATTGGCAGAGATAACTTTTTTTTTTTTATTATTTAAGCAATCATTATCTCCTGTGCCTGCCTGCAGAGTTTTAATTGTAATCATTCCTCCACAAAATATCATTGACTTTCATATCACCTATCAGGTATCAGTTGAAAGATCTGAATAATATTAAGGTGTCCGACAAGGGACACTGAAGAGGGTAGCTGTGGGATTGTGAAAATTGAATTAATTGACTGGATCCAGAAAGTGTGTGTGTGTGCGTGTGTGGAGAGACTATGTGAGTATGAGAGTTGTGTGTGTGTGTGTGTGTGTGTGTGTGTGTGTGTGTGTGTGTGTGTGTGAGTGAGAGAGAGAGAGAGAGAGAGAGAGAGAGAGAGAGAGAGAGAGAGTGTGTGTGTGAGAATGAGAGAGAGAGGTTGAACGAGAAAGTGGGGGTGCTGAGAGGGTCAGGGTAAACACAGCAAAAAAAATATATATTGAAAGTTTAGAGAGCTTTTGCCAATTTTGTCATTTCATGTTTTCACAAAAAGGGAAATGCTGCAGATAATAGTAATTTATCAAAATGTCTTTTCTTCCCCTTTAGTATCTCCTGATGGTATTTTAAAACTACTGCAAGATGACCAGCCAGACATCAACTATCATTTTATCTGGATTCCTGCCCCTCCAAGAGGCACCTTTCAAGGGAAAACACAGAATTGCCAGGTGTCAAGGAAAGCAGCAAACCTTTGCTCTAAAATTGGAATGTTAAGATGGTTGTGTAAGTTGACTTACCATCACAATACTTTTAGGTCTTTGGCTGTACTAGGTTATTAAGTTAGATTAACTAATGACAGGATTACCTGTAGGCTACTGGACAGATTTACAGAGGCTAGAGCTTTTTCTGAGCTGGGTTCAAAAAAAAAAAACCCTTGAATAATATTAATGAAGGCCTTAAAATATCAGTGTTGTGTTAGATGCTCAATGTGATCCTGTAGTAAGTCAGAACTACACTAGGCTATGAACCATATTATGGTTGTGATTAGGGATGCAAAGGTACAGTGTGCCCACGGTTCGGTATGTATCACGGTTTTGGGGCCACGGTGACGGTACGGTTTCGGTATTTTCCAACAAAAAAAGGGTCTATCTGCAATTTTCATTTGATTCATTTGACTAGTAGATAGGCTGCCTACTAGAAGGGTAGACGGAATAAAATAAAACCAACAATGGTTGTGATCAAAGATTCTGGTGATAGCTGATCTGCCCATGGGTGGAGGCTAACGTTAAGTTAATCGACAGGATGGTAACGTTAAGATGTAAAATTCAGACTGGCTTCTATATGGCTCACACTACCCATTTGCCCTACCTTACCCCTGTAACTAACTAGTGGTATGGGTCTTGTTAAACTTTGTTGTTAAAATAGTCGGCGTGCTCAACACGAAGCACAATCCCGATAGCATGAAATGGCAAGCTAACCAAGTTCATAATCAACTGCAACATTAACATACCGTCAACGTTATCCAGGTCTATGAATCATGATGGCATAGCATGATGGTCGATACCTCCGTCTTCATAGTCATCTTCAGCAGACAGTCGATGTCTTCTTAAAATGAGAGATTTTATTTCGAAGAACAAGTTCAAACAGCTAACTAGCTTAGCTTACGCCCTCGTGAAATGAAGCCAGAGACAGACAGCTTGATGGGTTCTTCAAGCCCAGTTCATCAAACTTTGATGAAACACCATGGTTATGGTTATGGCATGATTTGACTTTCGACAGCGGATAGCCTGTAAGATCTTTGTGAGATTTCGTGAAACGTTAATAACTACAATTAATCTACATTTTATCTATCACCAAAATGATGAGTTTTCGCTCTCTGCTCCCATACAGCCTTGACCTTTGACCCCGTCATCTGTTGGACCAGTGAAAAAAATCTTCGTTTTGGCTGTGAGTATCAAAATCGTTTAGAAAAGAAAAAAAAAAAGGTTTTAATGTATTGAAATTTCCACAAAAGACTAATACAGCAAAGGAATTTCAGAACCTTCTGGAAGTCTCAAGGAAACCAAAATTGTTTGGGTGGGGCCTGCCCACTAAACTATACTGGGCTGTAGGCCTAATTCCCCACAAATTCCTTCCAAAATGAATTAAAAAGAAGAAATCTGCAGTCATTTTTCTATACTGATTTTTGACTGAGAACATATTTCTGGAATAAATTCTGATCTGACAATCAGGGATATTTCCCTGAATTCTGCCGGACATTCATATTTCTAAAATGTGTAGTCACTGTAGGCCTACCCACTGTACAACCAGGGTTCAAATTGTCTTGTAGCATTGACTGTTCACTGTCTACATAGGGCCCGCTAAATATGCCGTTTTATTTGACTGTATCTCCGTTCAATCTAGCTGAGCAACGCGACTTGTGCAAATATAGAAATAATTGAAAAATGGAAATGGACCAAGCGACTAAAATGTTTTTTTAAAGTCGCAGAGCAATGTGATATTTCACGCTGCATCACACAGCATTCAGTTAGGACATTCTAATTGAAAAAAGTGATGGAACTCATTTTGCCGCACATATGCGGTCACTTTCAGTTACGATACTGTGTTAGTTCTGGCCATGTCACTATAGTTTTATTCAAAACCTGGAAGTTACGGAGTGAGAAATTATGTGTTTTTGCAAGTATATGTTGAATAAATGATAAATAAATGATACATTTGCAAGTAGATGGTTTTGTTGTTGATGATGTTGTTGTTACCAGCTGTGTTTTTAGGGATTATAAGAATACAAGACCCAACCAAAGCACATGAATAGTGGCAAGCTTTTGGGGGGGGGGATGGGCAGGGCATTTTTCTCCAATAGGAGGTCCAGTTGCTTACAACGTAGCACTTATCATTCATTTTGATTTTTCACACTTTTATCATTCACAATTCCATAGCCAATTTGACCAAATATTTGTAGTTCTACTGTTTTGTTACTGTTATCTTGTTATATCATACAAGTATTTTTATTCATGCCTCAAGTTTCAAATCTTGGTACACAACTTACCCTGAGACTAACCAAAGAAAAAGCTAATAGACCTTTGAACTGTTGTACTGTGGAACAATGTACATGTTTTCTTTTGGTTTTCACATGGGACATTGTTCATTGTTACCCACCAATATTTTGTGAACCCCAGTTATTAAAGAGGCTGCAGTACCCATCATCTGGGTTTAGCTACATACTCTTTCATCACTAACAAGCAGAAGTAAGTTATGGCACTGTTGAATTAGCTTGTGCAAAGGTCTTTTTTCAGTTTGAAAGCAATTAAGGGCAGTGAGAGCAAGCATATAGGTCCACTGAGAGTAGCAATTGCTTTTAACCAGTTCGACTCATAGCCTAGGCCTAATTTAAAACAAAAAAAAAAGACCTATGGAATACCCTGCATGAATGCATGCCAGCCTGCCAGGATCCAATTTGTGTAAGTTGTGTTGCATGCATACATCTTTATCAGAGAGAAACTTTAAAGATAGAAGTTGTGTTGTCAGCTTCGGACATCCACACATTTGAAATTGTGAATTGTTGCTATTTTTAATTGAACTGTCTGTAGGGCCTTACAACAAAAATGCTGAATAATAACTGATTTGTTGATTTGAATGTCACACTATAGGATAACTATCCTCTTCAAATAGGAAGCTCGGGCAGAAGTGCATTAGGAAACAGACAGGGTAATCTTCAGGAGTTTCAACTGCATGAGACAAAGAACAATGCTGAATGAGAGGAGGGTCAAAACATCAACAGCACAAAGGTTTCTCAGGGCCTCACATAAAATTGGTTCTGCCATGTCTGACTATTGCACTTTTGATTTGATAGTCCTCAGCTGAGGACTGTTTTGTACAAAATGTCTATACAGGCAGATGAAGACAAATTATAGTGATAGCCTTGTTTTACTTTAAATAGGACCCCCCCCCCCCTCTCTCTCTCTCTCTCTCTCTCTCTCTCTCTCTCTCTCTCTCTCTCTCTCTCTCTCTATCTATATATATATATATATATATATATATATATATATATACACAAACACACACATTGACCTAAACATTTGGCTGCTTTGAGCATTTGATGCAAATATTCAGTGTCTCTGTATACGCAAATATAAGGATTTGGTAGGCTTGAGTACATGTTCATACTCACTCAGGCTTTATTCGGAAGCCTTTGAGGTCTAGTGAACTTATCACAGGGCATTAAATATCATGGATTTGAGCTGTGCTCAACAAAGCAAAACTGTGCTGTCAGTCAGTCACTGAAGAAAAAAAATATTTCTGAGACGTGGCCCCCATTATTTATTATCATTTTTTAAAACATTTGCAGACTGTTATTTGTGCATTTGCCACATACAAGACAAAATACATGCAAATGTTTAAAGTGTTTTTTTTTTCAGGGTTGGTCACAAAAATAGCTCTGTGCCGTAATTATATGTCACAAGGATGTAGACTTTGCTATGCAGGAGTTGTGCCTGCCAACTGAGGTGTTTTTGCATGGCACGTAGCCTTATTGACATTTCCTATGCCGATTTCAATGAGCTTAGTCTATTAGAATCACAGAGGGCCGCGTCTACTCCCTGGCAGCATGCATGCGAATGGGAGGCTGTCCCTGGAGCCTCTGTTTACCAACCAAGTCGGATTTACTTCTTTCATACACAGACAGGCTGAGGCTCACCTTCCCCCTGGAGGCTTTCATTTTGTCTCACATCCTAGCTCCACTCTAGCCACAATCCGCTCAAAAGTTACCAGGCTGAGGGGTTTTTATGCAAATCTCTGCACCAAAAAGCATGGTTACAAGCCTGTCCCTTATTCAGAAAAGGAAAAAAAAATACACACTTCAAACAGAAACCATTTAATTCTCTAACGACAAAATTGAGAACATTTCCATTATCGCCCTTGAGCGCTGGAGGGCATGTTTTTAAGGAGCTTCATAAACATAGGCAAAGAAAAGTAAACCTTTTTATTTCAAAGTTTGTTAAAGTGAAATGGAGTGTTGGTAAATTAACAATATGTGAAACAAGCAGGCTGTGTTTGTTTGGCTAACCTGCTAATGCTATCCGATTATTTGTTACAAGATATTCTCCTTTTATTTCATGTGTTTCTTTACATGTTGAAGATCCAAGGTAGTCTTTATCCTATGTCTTCATTTAAGCTTTGTGTTCTAGCTTTTGTACCAATTTTTACCTACTATTACTGTTGAGTTTTATATGTTGATGGTACAGAAATATAAAAAAGGCAACATATTTCAGAGTGACCAATGCACTTCATGCGCTTGAAACTTTATGCCACATTTGCTCAAGCTAATACTGTATCATCTTTAACAGCAACGGTGGCTGTTTGTTTGAGTATTCTGCAATACTTGCACATTGCCACATGATCTGTAGAGATTCAAGTTTAAGTTGAACTTTAACAGCAACTGTGGCTGTTTGTTTGATTATTCTGCAATACTTGCACATTGCCACATGATCTGTAGAGATTCAAGTTTAAGCTGAACTTTAACAGCAACTGTGGCTGTTTGTTTGAGTATTCTGCAATACTTGCACATTGCCACATGATCTGTAAGAGATTCAAGTTTAAGTTGAACTCTTTAAGAGGCAGAATTAAAAATGAAAAAAAAAAATTTCAATTCAGCTTGTGATGTCACTTTTTGTAAAGAGAGGGGTATTGTCATATGACATGCAAACCAGAAATGTGTCCTTTCCTCCAGAGGACAGCTAGCACAGCATAAGTATGAAAAGAAGGTAGACTGCTGTGACGCCTGAAGAGGAAAGAGAAAAATCTTTTCTGGCTTCATGTTCCCCTTTTCCTTCAGTGTTCTTGAGAAAGTGACTCCAAAGGTGTCCAGTGACAATGAGTACCGCTGAGCTAACTAAAGCCTCTAAATTTGCACTAGTGCTCATTTCTGAATCTAAGGCAGGTTTTTAAATCCGTGAATGATTCTTTAATTGCAAAAATATGCTATAACTAAGCATTCCAATGCAAAATATCTTTTTTTTTTGGCCTCAATATTTCAAACATTGCTCTGCACCCAAATTACTTATCAGTAAGAATTGTTAAGGTGCACACGAAGAGTCATCGATCCAAACTAAAATTAATATTAATCTTTCTTATTTTCTTTCATTTGTTTGAAAATAGTTGGGGCAAGGCCCATCAGTCAGTCACTGGTATAAATGAAGACAAACACATATCTTCTAAGCAGCTGTCAAAAATGTGTTTTATTTCACTCAAAAGGATATTCTAAGGAGACCCCCTGATGACAAAAAATTTAATTAGTGGCCATGCATTAGTAGGTGTATGCGTTGGTTGACTGACAACATCTTTCATCACATATGAAACATATATAGTGGCTTCACAGAAACATTGATTGAGTCTTATTTATATTATCCTAATTATATATAGCCTTTCTTTATTTTGACATTTTATTTTCCACCTGTAAGAATGTGACAAAAATCTATTTTTAAAATGTATGTATGATTGAGGATTTTGATCTGAAATCATTATGATAATGTCTTAAACTGCTCTTAACACTGGTCTGATTCATCTAAGTGCATGGAAAATACCCTACATTCATCTCCTCTATTCCTCAGTGAGTTTCTGTCACACAGATACCATCTCCATATAACACAAAATGGTGTGATCCCAGCTATGCTATTAGACACTAGTTGTTGTGATAAACAGTTCACTTGACAGTTCATTTTCAATGCCCATTAAATCTCTTAATAAATGCATTGGTTAACTATTGTTGTTGCAATAGTTAACCAACTCGACTCATAGGCAAATAATGAACCACATATCAAACTGAGCAGGAGTAAATAGACTTATCTGAATTCAGGTAGGCTACAATTAAGTAAACAGATCCAGCAGAAATTAGAGTAAGTTCCCGTACAGCCTATTCAAAACTCTATTGAGGATTTATGAACGCAGAACTTTATGTAAGGAATAACGGCCAACGAGGTGACAGGTTTTGGAAATAATGGCAAGGTGGAGGGCTAGAACTTAGCATTAACTATTAATTACTATTTTTGTGTGAAAGTAAATCTAAAAGGCTGCTTACTGTAGTTACCATTCTAAAGCATTGATATGGAACGATGGTGAAACTTTAACATAAAAACGTCTCGGGTAGCAGGTTATACGAAAGTAATGGCCACTCTATCAGCCAATCAGAGAAGAGAATCACATTCTTAAGAGAGATAATCAAATCAAGTCAATAAATTCAAGAAATGCTTAAGGCCTTTGAAGCACAGCAAAACAGAGAAAAATGAAGGTGAGACACGTGTCCACCTCTCAGCCTCTCTACTCACCTGTTCACTCCTCAACTGTAGAAGTTATCAGTACAGAATTAAAAATTAAAACTGTTAGAGTGCAGGCAAGCTGCTCTAAGAAGAACACAAACAACAAAAAAACTGACTATATATTTTTCCCCCTCACGCAATTTAAGAATTCAAGGACTGTAGTTTTAGGTACATTCTGGCATGCTGTCACAGGTAAGAAGAGTCTAAGCATTCAGCTGACAGCTGTAGCTTGTACAGCTTGGAGACAAGAAATCAATATCATTCTGTACTTGATCGAGGGTTTCGGAAAAAAAAAAAACCTTCACCAGAACGGTACCAAACTACATCTCACTAAAGGAAATTAAGACTCTTTTGGACAAAAAATACCTATTTGGCATGCATGATGATGTGTTCATGGTCAATGGTAACATTTTTTTTCATAAATCTCTTATCATTGAATTAATGACCTTTCACAAAGTCCTCAAACTCAACAACATGAACTTGAGAAGCTAATGCATTTGTGCTGTTTGTGGTTGGACCATACTATTACTATAACACTGTAGGTCTACCTCAAGAGGCATAAAAGGTGCTTATCACTTCCCATCATCCCCTTACTGTACGAAAGTTGTGGTGTCCAAAGCTAGGGACAGCAGAGTATACAGTATGTATACTGACCCATCATGGTATGGACGTCATGGCTCTATGTAGGCAGTCCTGGAATTTGAGGTATATGATTAAAACTGACATGCGAAGATTGATTAATGAAATGTAGAACCAACACTGACATGTGCAGCTTCCTTCCACAAAGGAGAATTATGGTGCATTCAAGCTTTAGTAGAAAGGCCTTCATAGCCATCATCGTCATCATCAAGATCACCTTGACCCTTGTTTATTCAAGTAAAATGAACACAGCATTAAGCTTTTTACAGCAATGCCCTGAGTTTACAATAAAAAAAAATAATAAAAATAACAAGCAAACAATAAAAGTCACAAGTGTCATAAAAATAAATAAAAAATAGGCACAGGAGAAAGCAATAATAATCAAAAAGAACTTTCAACAGTCAACTTTAGTTGTATGCAGTGAAGCTTCATTTATTATTACAGGCGATCAGGTTTCGGGGCAAAACAAGATAAATAGGTTATTCTTTTAAGAAAGAAAATCTGTGGGCGTTTAGATGGTGCAGGTTGCACCAGATGCCAGAAAGGATTTCACTGATACTGTTTGCTTATTTCTATGACTGCCTCCCCTTTTTTTCCTTTGCCCTCTTGTCCACTCTCTTTTCTGACTTGTCTACACTGCATACACTAAAAAAGCTTCCTTTACATGACTAATCTCAGACATGTGCCTGTCCTTCCCCAAGCTGCAAACAATTGCAGCCAGAGAATGTTCATCTTCAAAGGTCATTCCTCTGATGATAATGTAATTATCAGCTGTGTACAGAGAATTGACCATATAATTCCATATCACCATATATTGACCATATAATTCCATATCACTGTAGAGATTGATTAGACTGGCAAACGTTGCGAGGGCAGTGTGTCATCGTAGAGTATAGCACCTGCCTGCTTTTCTTTATCTGTTCAACATAACAGACCAAGGTGTGAAATGTTGTTTACAAAAGTAACATCTCTCATCTTTACATTGGGTATTCATTGTGATGAACAGAGGTGGAAAGTAACTAATTACATCTACTCAAATTACTGTAATTAAGTACTTTAGTAGAGTAATTCATAATTTTTAAAGTAGTTTTTCAAATAGGTCATTTTACTTTTACTTGAGTACATTTTGAGACAAGTACTGAAGTAAAAGTATTGTGGGATTACAGAGTAAAAAATGTGGAAGGGGAAAAAAAAACATTTGGCTTGAACTGAAAGTCAATTCAGACTATTTACTGTAGCCTATATGATGCTGCCAAGGAACAAGGAATAGCCAAGGAACCTGTGGAAAAGATTAATCCAAAAGCAAAGGATATCCTTGGCCATATTTCACCCAAGGAACGTCATCAGCCAGTCTGACCATTGCTTCATTCCAGGTCAATTTGAATCTAACCAGGGTATAGGTAACCCCGAATACCATTATGTAAAATCTCAAAGCAAATCGGCTATCTTACTCTACCACTCTTGTGACGTCAAAATTAACAAATCACCCCCATAAGAAGAACAAGGTCTTATGAGTTATGATTGGCATGTAGGCCAATGGAAGTGCTCTCTCAGTCATGCCATCTGGCTGTGCACGACATGTAAATAACACTGCTGTATTATACTGTAGACAGGTAGGTGCACACATGTTAAACAATTTGTTTTACTTAAGCTTTTCTATCTTGTAAATATTGCACTTTTTCCTGAATAAATCCCTAAATAATTCATTCATTTATAATAAGTTTGATTGTGGTTGCTGAGCAGGTGGTGTATGAATTTTGGGGGTTGATAAAGAAACCGAGCAACCCCCTAGCACTGATTTTGATTATTATTTTTTACATAATACTTGAAAGTAACTAGTAACTTGTAATTGAAGTAAATTTAAAATGAAGTAATTTTTAATTTTACTTTAGTAGATTTTTTGATGGCTACTTTTACTTTTACTTGAGTAGAATTTAAGCAAAGTAAAGATACTTTTACTTAGTTAAAATTTTTCTGTACTTTTTCCACCTCTGGTGATGAAATTAATCATTTTTTCCCCACAGGTAGAGGCCATTTTATAAAATAAAGTTCCATGCATACACTGACAAATTTTGATTTTTCAAACCAAAATGAGTTACTGCTGTGGTAACATCAGTTGTACATTGGTACTTGTAAAGAATACATCTACATGTGGTAATTGCAAATTGTATTTTCCTGAACCTCTAGGATTTCTCAAAAGTTGTTTGCCATAAGGTTAATATTTAACATACAAACCATGGGGTATGGTGTTCATTTTAGGACAACCTCAGTTTTCAGACTAAGGTGTCAGTTGTCAGAGTCGAAAGGTATCAGTCATCCTCAAACAAAACTCATCCTCAGAAAAAAGTCAGTCATCCTCAGAAAAAAGTTTATCATTCTCAGACAAAACTGAGTCATCCTCAGACAAAGTTTATCATCCTCAGACAGAAGTGAGTCATCTTCAGGAAAAAGTTTATCATCCTCAGACAAAAGTGAGTCATCTTAGGAAACAGTTTGTCATCCTCAGACAAACTGAGTCGTCTTCAGAAAAAGGAATCAGAAAAAAGCGTCAGAAAAAGGTTGTCATTTGACTTGCAATACCGTGTTGGGATCTGCCCATACAGTAGCATTTATGTGCTGTGTATATTACTTTTTTACGGTTTAACTGTCCAGTGACTCCATCAACTGTTCATTAACCCCACTGGTCATTGCTGACCCCCTCGCAACAACATTGCAACCATTTGAAGTACTCTAGCAGCCACTTCCACAGTTGTAACCTAGCAACCAACGTGCTAACAACCGACATGCTCAACCTAGCAACCACCATACTTACCCTAGCAACAGCCTAGCAACCACCTCAAGTACCCTAGCAATGGTCTAACAACCAACATAGCAACCAACATGACTGATCTAGCAATCAACCAATCTAGCAACCACCACACCTACCCTAGCAATGGCCTAGCAACCACTTCCACAGTTGCAATCTAGCAACCAACATCGCAACCAACATGCTTAATCTACAAAC